>KZ559535.1:62099-93830 GCA_002850765.1 Aspergillus taichungensis | reverse complement strand
TCAACATCGATATCCTGGTCGATGTCATTGTCAGGGAAGTAACCGAGCTCCTGTCTCTTCAGAAGACCCGGATTCTCAAACCCGCCTATCGCTTGCGCCTCAGCTGCCTCAACCGCCTCAATTTCAGCTTTCTCTGCGGCCTCCTTTTCAGCATCCGCATCGACATCGACATCAACGTCGGCATCGGCATCGACATCAACATCGGTATCAACATCAACATCGGTATCAACATCAACGTCGGTATCGACATCAACATCGGTATCAACATCGGCATCGATATCGCTGTTCAGGTAAGGAGGGATATAGTCCTCCGGCCACTGTCTCTTGCTCAGCATTTGACGGCCGTTAGCCATGCCAGTACCGGTCGAGCCGGCAGGCATGGCGCGCTTGACGTCAATCGCATTTTTGGCCGCGCTGTTGGGCCCATTGACTGGGTGACCGGAGGCAATACCCGCGGCCAACGAAAGGGCCAGGAAGATATGGGACTTCATGTTAGGCTAGGTTGGGGGGTTGAAACGATGGTGGTAGAAGAGAGGAGCGGAGCCTTGATACAGGCGTGTGAGGCGAAGGAAACGATTGGCGCGGGCCTGAGAAAGATCTGGTTGGGAGTTTTTGGTTACATGGAGATCGGTATATGTACATATATATATGGTTCAGTCGCATTGAATGAGGATGAAGGGAAGAAACAGTCCCAGTAGATGTTCCCGTTCTTGGTCCTTGATCTGCCTGATGGGGCCCCGTCAAGCATGTAGACGCAATCAAATATGTGATGTGATCACATTCTATACAGGTAAGGAGTGGACGAATCCCTACTGGTTTCAGCTCTGATTGTATGCGTGAACCACACTACCGGGTTATCGGTATCTATACTCAGACATTGAAGGGGTGATCGCCTGTGAGTGATCTTGTTCGAAGATTGCTCGAGCTATCTCCCATTGATGGGGTGGGGAATATCATCTAGCATGGTTAACCATGGTCGAGACCTGCAAGAAACAAGAAAAAAACGACATGAATAAAAACAAGAAAAAACCAACCTAGCTGAACTTGACTAAAACAAGCTTTGAGACGGTCCCAGTCAGTTGTGAGAAAGGAATATTGTGTCATATTCCAGAATGCATCGCCAAGGCTGGTGTCCCGTTGCTGGCTTGAAGGGTGATGTTTCCGAGCCGAAGGATGCGTTCGTGCCGGTTTGCTGGGATTCCACATTCTGACCCCTTCATTAGCTTGACTCCTTTCCAGGAAGGTTCTGACCGATCAGCATGACAGCATTCCAAAAATACAGTATGGGGTATGTCGATTATCGATGTCGACATTTCCCAGCCCCGTTTTGGTAGAGAATCCACCAAGATCACGCCATGTTGGGATTGGGAACGGAGATTCTAGGGGAGTGAGCAATTCGGACCTAAATTTACAGCTGGATTCTGAAGGCATTGATAGCCAGCTGCGTATGTATTTCGAATTCAGGGTGATGGACGAGTTAGATTTCGACGAACGATCAAACCTTCCATTCCACGAACGGATATCATAGCGAACGACAACCCAGAGAAGACCCATCAGTATGAGAAAGAGAGTCGGAATGAGCAGTGAATCTCCCGTCAGCAGGTGCGTGCAGCATCAAGCTACAAGTTCAAGGGCCTATCAAGATATTCCTGGAATTGACGATCTTAAGCAATGTATATGATAATAAGTTGAAGAATCAAAACAGGCGGAACAGATTTACTGACTGGGTCAGCTGATTGATTGACCGGAAGTGTACCTTAGGCTCCCATCATTGGTACTAATGATCATGATAATATATATAATTCCCGTGGTGTGTATATACGACCGGACAAGAGATTGCAATTCCTAATGTTATATGGACCAATTTCGAATCAAAAGACCGAGGCTTGATATTCATCAAGATAAAGAGTCTATAGAATAAATAACATACGAACCCAGAAACCCATGCTTAGCCCCATAATAAACCAACCCAAACCCTGATATCAACTCCCGACCAAAAGAAAAAAAAAAGGTACGAAAAGTAAACACAAACAAACCCAAGCATAACATACTCTGTAAATTATCAATATATTAAACAACCCACCCAACCCACTAGTCGCATCGTACGCGCATCGCAGCCGCGCGATCGACACCAACCGGCGCGCCTTAGTCACGCGAAGATCCGTGGATCCCTCCCCAATCGCATCGCATCCTGCGATCGAGAGATCGTCGGCCCTGGTTGTCTATCATGATGTCACTGGTTCCGTTATCTGGGGATTTGGGTCGTTGGTCACAGTTTATTGTTGTCTACGTTGTTGTACCTGGGTGTATGGGTATCTATGGAGGGTATTTTGGGGTTTGCGGATTCGTTAAGTGAGTTAATCTTGTTCAAGGAAGAGATGGTTGGGATTTTGAGGTAAGTTTGAATATACAGTTTATTTATCGTTTTTTTGAACGTCTCGTTTTACATGTCCCTTTCTCGGGTGATCGACAAGCTAGTGTAGATTATTGTATTGATTCTATCGAGTTTCCTATCGATTCATCCAGTCCTATCCAATCCGTAATATGTATGTATATATTGAGTTATACACCGGTGCAAGCACCCGTGTCCGAGGCAGCGGATCCAAGGCGATATGCCGAATGGCCCGATGCGAGTCGGTCAATGATCATTGTGTTCGTGGTCGCAGGCATTGTTACTCCCCGACGAGGAGACAGACTGGCCTGTCAGGATGAGTCCTTGGTCCGCATGATTTGGACCGATCGGTTAGGCTGACGTTCCTATTCGTGACCACGGCGGACTGGCGTTGACGGATGTGTGGTGTCTAGTTGGCGGTTGTTTGCCGCTCCTGCAGCGATGCATGCATGCCATTTCCCATATCACTGGGGCGAAGATAAATTCAGAGCGGTTGGCGCACACCACTACGCCGCATCGTGATTCGATGTCGATCCGGAGTCCGGCGCCTGCACGCAGACCAACTCGAGGTCGATCTCGTCTTTACTCTTCAGGGCCAGGCTATTGTAAGACGGCCCGCGACTGAAGATCGCCACGGCCACCTGCTCCGCCTGCTGATGGTCGCTCATGTTATCAATATACCAGGTTTTCCATGGGTTGCTCGAAGAACCGGAGGGTTGCAATTTGGCCGATTTGTCGACGTCGATTTCCTGGGCAAATTCTAGATAATGTCAGAAAAAGTCAACAAACGAGAATAGAACCACACGTACCAAAGACCGGGAAATCCTGGACGTCGAAAAACTGAGGCGGACAGCTGCGCAGATACGGCGGATCGAGTCGCAGCTGACTGATCACCGTGTTCAACGGATCGTCGTAGTACTCCCCTTTGACCGACAATTGGTAGATCGCTTCCTGGATCTCCTCTTTCAGATTGGTCGAGCATTGCGACCCCCACACGCCATCGCAGCCGTTGTTACTACCGGATGGCGTGCCCGTCAGATTGCCCACGCGCATGGCAACTTCCAGTGTCCGATTGGAGTCGATGATGGAATTGTTGATGTGGTGCACCTGGTAGTTGAGCCAGTACGACACCTTGGTCATGGGTTCGTGGCCCTTTCCGCGCGAGTTGGCATCGTAGCCATAGTAGAAGGTGAGCTGATCCAGGAAGAGAGGACGGAAGGAGAAAGAAGCGGCGGTCTGCGCGAGAGCATCGAGACATCCGCCATCCCAGAAGGAGCAGATCTGACTCGCTGACGACGGTACCGCTATGGTCAGCAGCAGCACGACCGCTGACACCATCCCAGAAATACGGGCCATTGGGGCCCTGCGCGACTGGTTGTTGCGTCCCAAAATAACCGGAAAAAATTAGGAGTGCGATTTCAGGAGAGCAGCGGCCAGATCAACTGGCATGCTCGTGAGCGGGTGGTTGTTGGAGTGTCGTTGGTCGGTCGAGGGTCGACGACGGAAGGGATGGGAGTCAAAGATCGGATCCGGGATTCTTCACGGGCGTCAAAAGGGCGATGGCTATAAGTGCATAGGCGCAGCGAGACGGTTGATTTTGCACCGGTCGGAAGGGCGAGGGAACCAGCCTAAGCCGCTTCGGCGGTTCGTCCGTCGCAGAGGGCGTTTAGTCCACGATTTGTCTCTTGGAATGATCCGTAGCGTATCCGTGACCCAAATATGCCGTCGGTGTTACTTTTCCTTCTCTGCTTCTTTGTCTTTCTCTTTTCCCCTTGCTTTCTGTTCCTATCTTCTCTTGTTCTTTCCCGGTTCCTTTAATTGAATCCCTTCTTCTTGGTGTGACTTGTCCTGTATCAGCCCGTCCAGTGCGAGAGAAACCCTGTCTGCAACAAGAGGGGATCACCGCGATTTTGGGTTAGGAAGGAAGTGACTGGTGGGAGAACGAATCCGGCTCGGATAGATAGCTCCGACAGGTTGAAAACAGCGGGTGATTGCTCGAGTGGGTTGGAAAGTCGTCACACTGGAGAGAAAGAGGGGTTCAAACCACGACAGGGATAAATGATCGGGTAATCCCAAAGGAGTCCGTGAGTCACCTCTGAGGGAAGAAACAAAGAAATGGTAAATAAAATCAAAAATAAAAGTAAAGGAAAGGAAAGGGAAGAGAAGAGTGAGGACGAGAGAAAGAGAGGAAGGGAAAGAATGGAGGAATGAAAGGAAGAATGATCCGGGAGGTATGGGAAGATGATCCGATCGATGGAAGGTTGGGATGAATTACGGTGGACTCTTCCCTCTGGTTGGTTCACGAAGAAAAACGGAGTTGTCTTGTCGGTTTAGTTGATCTGGGTTGATGAAACAGGGAGTTGGACTTACAATAACAGAGCCGGTCACTCTCTCTCTCCCTGGACATTCTTAGACATTCTTGGCCTGGCCGCTAACAGCCAAGTCCCCGCATACCTAAGGCCGAAAACAGCAGTTCCGACGGTTGATCAAGCCAGGAGTTCCAAGAGTCCCAGCATTTCCAACCACTCTCGTCCCTCGATTTCTTACCCCCCTGTCGGTTCACTGGTTCATGATTCATTCTTCGAGATGGTCGATTACATAGCCGGTATTCATCTTTCCATTTCATACCGGATATGGTTCTCGATGATTGATGCGAATGGGACAGGTCCAGAATTCCCCCTCGTCTTGATTTGACCAAGATAGGTGATATATCACAATACAATACCATCAAGTGAGTGTAGGTACAGACAATGGATGTCTCCTATCCTCAGTGTCCGGACTCCGTACTCCGGCCTTGATCCGAATAACGGTATCGTGGAGACGCTCGAAAATCATCAGTGTCAGGATTTATTAATTACTGAAACTATGTCTTGATGAACTGCTAGTATCAGCCACTAGCCCAAGACCAACGGGGACAACTCCACTCCCCAGGGTCTTTCTTGATTGACCCTAGCCAACTTCGATTGTCGGACTCCTGCGCCGGTTGGTCCTATAGGCTAGTGTTCCATATTGATATCTATCGGTCTCTCCTCCCCTCCCCATCCGAGACTCCATCGTCCATTGTGATCACTGTTCTATTGCCGCCGTGGACCGTTGATCGTAAATAATCGACGGGTGAGGGGGGTTTGCTCTAATATGGTTCTTTCTGTCGAACACTATTGTTGCTTGTTGGTTGATCCCCCCACCACACACCAAAGCCGATCAATACATGTCAGACTGGTCGCCTTCTCTTGGCAAAACAATCACACCAACAGGGAAGGGAAGAGAAAGGCAAAAGATAGTAAGGAAAATACCTTGGAATGTCAGATGACCAATCCACCGACACGAACACTTGCGGTCTCTCTCCGAGTCTCACAATCTTGGCTGTGTTTGTTCCTTTCTTCTTTGGGCCACAGATCCGACGGTGCTGGGTTCCTCGGTCGTGACGACCATGGTCAGCCCCATCTGGGTCCATCGGGTATCCAACGGCACACTCGCTACCGGTCCTTCATCCGGGGCCCAGTTTGACCGTTACAGTGATGGACTAGCGTCCGGATGAACGAGCAGGATAAGATTTCTCGATGCATGGTGGTTATCTCCGTACTACCACCACAACTGGCTAGCTGTCGGGTCAAGCCGTTCACTCATCACGACTAGGTAGCTAAGTAGCTGGGTGTTTCTTGATATCTGTCCAACTCCTGCGCCGCTTAACTCGGTAGGAACTGTGGCACCCGATGAGGAGCACCGATCGAATCCATCAATCCATTTAAGGGAAAAGACTCCGAGAGTCTATGGTTCGTTTCGGGCCATTCTTCGATTTTCGCGCTAGGGCGACCAGTCTGCCCTGTACGGTGTCTGTCTGTGTCGGCATGCAAACGCCCCTACCGTGCTTGATAGCGATGTACACGCTACAGGATACAGAGGGTGATAGATAGGCGTTCTAAGAGGTAGAACCCGTGATACTCAAGGATGCATGCATGGGAACCGAACCATGAGGTCATTTGCGCGTTGGGAACATCCCTACGTCATTAGATCGGAGAGGATCTCTGGGTTTTACGAATCGAAAAGGAGGGAAAAGAAAATGGAAGGATCAGAATCTCTCCACTCGGCACCGAGGCCTGGGGGATTCGCTAGTGGGAAGGATGCAGGAATGCTGACGGTAGGAATGTACGGAGTATGTCTGCCTACTCTAGCCGGGTACTACCTTTCAAGGGGCGATAATAACCGCCATTACCATGCTGATAACTCGAGGTTATATATTATGATACCCTTTGAAAAATCAATATAAACAAGAAGTGAGAGAAAAAATCAAGACAGGAGAAGGGGAAACCCAAAATTAGAAGAGAAAAAAAAATAAAAATAAAAATAAAAAATAAACAGTTGAAGAAAAAATAAAGTGGGCAGGTTAATATCCGAGGACCCCGGTATCAAATGATACCCACTCAGCTTGTATTCAGGCCAGGTACCGGTATTGCCACTATACCGTAGTCTTTACCGTAGTCACCTACCGTGGATGAGGGTAATTGTGTTGAGTTCCTGTTGTTCCATCAAGAAAGTGGCAAATCAACCATGTGAGCTGGAATTATTGAAATAAAATGACCTTATCAATGTGAAAAAGTCAATAACTGCAACCATCCTCATATACGGTGATTTGCCTTGCGTAATGCCAATCTATGCTGATGATACGTTAGTCCCGACTCCCAGCAGAGGCAAATGAAGGCAAACAATATATTTGAATTCGACTCCGTAATAACTAGCACTGAATATATAGAAGTGAGCTGGCAAAATTTCCGACCTACGGAGTATGTTTCTTATTCAGTTTCCCGTATCTTACCTGTCGCCCTTTCTCACTAAGCATTTACTGCACCAGATGACAGATTGACGATCAGTCGGATCTGCCCCGATCTGCTCAGATCAACCTGTGGATCTCGCATCACAACCGACAACTCCCGTCAATCTCCAGAGTCGAAGAGTCAGTCGCCACAATCCAAACACATGGTCCTGACGGCTCCGTACTCCAACCATGAGTGACGTTGGTTCAGCTGGCGCGTCGAGGATCGTCGGGCCGGAAACAGCTCAGTACCCATGAGTGCATGTGCAAGGCATCCATCCCTGTCGGCCAGGGTGTGCCACTCAACCTGTGATAACCAGTCTGTTCAGCTCGGCTGTTCAGCCTTCTTTTCCGCTGTGGTATTAGCCGCTCTTGCCCCTCTTGATCCCCGAACTACTGATATCTTGTAACCTATGAGGGTGGCTTATTTGGGGGGATGTTTGCGCCATTGGATTTGACGGAGGTAGGTATGGATCTGGCTCGGTTAGATGCGTCGCGTTGTAGGTGACTTGTTTGGTTGTCAGGATTGGGTGCGTCTGGAGATCAGCTTAGCGCTGAATTCTCATTATCACCTCGTGAAGAGAAGAAAAAATAAGAATGATTCCGAAGCCAACATCGGGATGTATATATTCGAGACTTGCTAAAGTGGAGATCCAGCGTACTGGAGTAATACAATCGATCTATGTATAACTATACAACGGATAATCCAAAGTCCCCATCAGAACGACGTAAAAAAGATCTCTAAATCTACCACCAGCCTTTCCGACAAGACATATTTCAATTCTATTCGGGATGATCAGAGATGTTTTTCGTGTGAATTTACAAGATATGGAATCGGCCAAATATCAGTTGACCTGTAGTGTTTTCTCAATATATAAATGAGTGAAGTTTTTCACTTTTTTTTTTCAACCTTTTACAACTATTCGCAGTTTTTCATAGTCACCAATATCATCATCATCTGGACTGTTTCCATCGGTCCTCCCAAGGTTTATGGCTATGAGGTAGGAACTTCTCTCTACAGATACTATGGTGTTATCTTGTTTGCCTAATTCATCGCTTTTGAAGTTATTCCTGAGCTAAATCACCTCACATCATCGTCTGACCATTGATGCTCTTTTCGAGACATCTGTGTTCATCCTGGTCATTAATGCTGTGCCTGATAAATCTGCCAAGCCCTCTTGATAGCTTACATGCGCCCATCATGTCTAAATAGGTCATACACAGAGAATGTCATTCCTAGTGCAGGGGCTTTATCTTCAAGATAGAGTGCTTTCACCCGCAAGATGCGGAGAGAACCATCATATTCCTTGCCTTGATATCCACGCAGGCTAATAAGTTACTAGTAATCGATCTAAACACCAAAGGACTTGGCCTGGGAGTTCCGCGGCCATGATGTTAATGCGGACTAATGGGTTACAATTAGCAGGCCTAAGCATCAGGGTGTCCCTGCAGGCCAGTGATCTTCTGTTGGTGGGCTTAAACATCACTCATGATGTATTCCATAAGTTTTATGCCATGAATGGCTTCATGTTTGATAGCTTCTTCTTTTTGACCCAAAAATTCTCTACCTGATTCCCTGACCTGTGAAGATTGGTCTGCGGTTCAGCCTCTTGTAAGCTTTTGAAACCCCGTTGACTTAGGCCGTGCCTTTTGCTACTGTGCGAAACCACAGGCCATACATTCGCGCAAACCACAAGCAATATGAAGCTTCTTCTCCCAATTACCACACTTATTGGTGTGTTTGCTGTAGCAAAATACGCCTCTTGTCAAGACTGTCGCACTAACAAAGGATGTGATGTTGATCAATCTGAAGGCAAATGATCCGTCGTGATAGAGTCAGGTGAGACGCGAATGGTTTGCAGTCCTAACACTTTTAATTCGACCGCTATGCTCTTGTCTCGTATTATGATAATCATGACGAACAAGACGTGGTTGTCAGAGTCGAAAAATCTGCTTTTGACAACGTGGGTGGTCATTTTTGCAGTATGGGTTGCTAGTTGACAATTCCAGCACTGAAGGAGGGGGGATTGACTGCCCGCTACCGGAAGGTGCGTACTAATCAAGAGGACAAACATGGAAATTATAAGTTGAGATTGTCTCTTGTGTATACTACACAGGAAAAGGCCATGACGAGTCTTGAAAGATGTGATGGCGCTGTCTTCACATAACCTTGGGCGATCAACTTAGAGTTCAAGGGAGTTTTGGAGATACTATCCTTCTCTTTTGTCAAAAGCCAAACGTTGTTATTACATGTTGACTTTTTTTTTTAATCTCTGTTGTGTCCCTTGTTGGTCTCTTTGCTTGCTATATTGTGTATCTTTGTGTTGATGATTCGAAACAACGTTATGAGAACACGGAGAAATTTCTGGAATATATCTGAGTCGTAGACTTCAAAAAAGCAAAGAATATCTAGTACTAGCAGAATCATTTATCTTGAATATCTGGATATGTGGAAACTCCGATCTATTCCTGTGTACATATCTAAGCAGGTTCCGCACGGCCGAAAGAAGGACAACCGACGAACCAACAAAGTATGTTCTCATGTGAACAAGGCGCCGCAGAGACGTCTGTCAAAGTAATAGTAATTTACATCTCGATATATACCAGGGACACGTTAGAGAGTGTTAGTTCCTGAGCAGCTTATTACCCCAGCCGGCACTGCACGAACCAGAGCATATCATGCTTCAGTGAGCTACCTGCCTTACACACTCATTCGTGGTGCCACCGAAGCTGACAGCGTCCGAGTGCCATGGTGCTAATTTTCAATAGTGCAGCTGCCCCGTAAACTTTCAATTCGGACGAAGAATACCGCATAGGGTTATTGTCTTGACGTGTATCGTATGATGCTGATTAGTGCCTGAGCATCTTCGACGATGCCACACTGGCGAACATGTCCTGTTCTTGCAGCTACTCTTCGCTTTATATGATGGAAACTCGATAGTGCAAAGCTATGTATTGATGATAGAAAGCTATATTATCTATCGAATAAGCAAACAGGGGTAAATAGCTTGAAGGAGTGCATGGAAAAGTATAGAACCGGACTGTTTGATGCCTGAGGAATGATTCAAATTACTCATCCTGTGTTGTTCGCCTCAGTAGACGTGTCATTAGGCCATTTTTCTCCTAGGTCATTAAATGAGATGGAAAGTTGTCTAACTAAGATCGACGCTTGAATTCTTTTATATTCAATATAGTGTTTTAACAAAGGTAAGTCCGCTCGCACCAGTTCGTCCCTCTCTTTTTTTCATATTTTTTGTCATCGTCATCGTGCTCCGGAGAGTGTGGGGAAAACACCTTAGGACTCGGAGCTGGTCTGGCGGGTGTGATTGGTCCGAGACCGGACTGGGAGAGCTCGGAACATGGATGAACAAGGCAACGCATAACTTTTCAAGCCGCATCCTCACTTCTCGCAATCTTCTATTCCTAGGAAAAGCTGTGCCTTTCTGCCGACAAGTTCGCGCCGCGTACCCACGACCGGTAAGTCTTTTCTCCACTCCTTGGATCTGATCATTTCAAATTCCCTTTCATCCCTATCGGTCTAAATTTTCTTTTCCGCCTCCGCCGTTGCTGACCGGTCGCGTAGATTTAATAGGAGAAACCGAAGGATACGGGTTCCTTTCGCTGGGTCATCATGTCAAGCCAATCGCCGTTACCTCAACCACCCCAGAACGTGGTCATTGACACTGCTTCTCTTCCGCCGGCCTCCTCCTCGTCGGTGTGGGACCGTGTCTCGAAATGGGTCTCCGAGAATAAGGCCCTGGTCTACACCGTCGCCGGTGTTGCCGTCGTCGTAACCAGTGCCGGTGTTGTATACTACCTGTCCGACTCCAAGTCGAGCCAGACCCCCCCGGCCGGGGAGAAGAAGAAGAGCAAGAACCAGAGGCGGAAAGAGAAGAAGAAGGCGGAGGATCAGAAGGCCAAGGCCGCCTCGTCCCAGAACGGTATGTCATTATCGCCCCATAACATTTGGCGTCTTTCGCCGATCAAAAAAGGAAGGAAAAGAGGGGGAAAAAAGATGTCCGGCTGACAGTCCTTCCAGAGTCAGCCAAGAAGGCGGAAGAGCCTACGGAAGAGCTCCCCGAAGTTGATGAGGCAACCGTTGGCCAGTTGTCGGAGGAGGTGCGTTGTACCCTACTCTGACCGTTCTTGTCGCGTCATTGGTGGATGCTAATCTCTTTGCCTTTCGACTGCAGACCCGAAATGCCTACGCCAACAAGCTCAAGGCCGCCGGAAACAAGGCCTACGGCTCCAAGGACTACAACAAGGCGATCGAGCTGTACGGAAAGGCCATCATCTGCAAGCCGGACCCCGTGTTCTACTCCAACCGCGCCGCCTGCTACAATGTCCTGTCCGAGTGGGATAAGGTCGTCGAAGACACCACCGCCGCCATTGCCATGGACAGCGAGTATGTCAAGGCCCTGAACAGGAGAGCCATCGCCTACGAGCACCAGGAGAAATACAGCGAAGCCCTCCTCGATTTCACTGCCAGCTGCATCATCGATAGCTTCTCCAACGAAGTGAGCCGTGTGGCGCTGGAGAGACTCCTGAAGAAGGTGGCGGACAAGAAGGGCAAGGCCATCCTCGAGGCCAAGGGCCGGAAGCTTCCTAGCCCGACTTTTGTGTCCAACTACCTGCAAAGCTTCCGTCCCCAGTCGCTCCCCGAGGGTCTCGAGGAGACTGTCGACCTGAGCGAAGAGTCTGGCAAGGGCCAGCTGCGTAAGGGTCTGTTGGCTATGGCCAAGAAGACCGGCGATGGATACGAGACCGCCGCCTCCTCTTTCGAAAAGGCGTTGGAAGTTGGTGACCTGGGCGAATTTGAGGCCTTGGCTTTGAACATGAGGGCCACCTTCACTTACCTGTCCGGCAACGCCCTGGCTGCCCTGACCGACCTCAACAAGAGCATTGAACTGCAGCCGGCCTTGGTACAGAGCTACATCAAGCGCGCTAGCTTGCATCTGGAGCTCGGTAGGTTTACGCTCCCCTTCCCTATATCCTTAGATCAATCGTCTAACGCTCCCCAAGGCAACAAGGATGCTGCTGGAGATGATTTTGAGCTCGCCATCGCTCAGAACAAGGATGACCCCGATATCTACTACCACCGTGCTCAGCTGCACTTCATCCTCGGCGAGTTCGCCGAAGCTGCCAAGGATTACCAGAAGTCGATCGACCTGGACCGTACCTTCATCTACTCTCACATCCAGCTGGGTGTGACGCAGTACAAGATGGGCTCGGTGGCTTCCGCCATGGCCACTTTCCGGAGATCGGTCAAGAACTTTGAGGACGTTCCCGACGTGTACAACTACTACGGTGAGCTCCTCCTCGACCAGCAGAACTTCGCCGAGGCCATCGAGAAGTTCGACAAGGCCGTGGAGATGGAGAAGCAGAGCAAGCCGCTGGGCATCAACGTGCTTCCCCTCATCAACAAGGCCCTGGCCTTGTTCCAGTGGAAGCATGACTTCCAGGAGGCCGAGAACCTCTGCCAGAAGGCTCTGATCAGTAAGTTCCCACCCGAGCCGTCGCGGTATCTTTGGCCGTGCCAGATACTGACATCTCTCCCAGTCGACCCCGAATGCGACATTGCCGTCGGCACCTTGGCCCAGCTTCTCCTGCAGCAGGGCAAGGTTTCCGAGGCGCTCAAGTACTTCGAGCGTGCGGCCGAACTGGCGCGCACCGAGGCGGAGATCACCAACGCCATCTCTTATGCGGAAGCTACCCGCACCCAGCTGGAGGTGCAAGAGAAGTACCCCCGACTGGCGGCCCGCCTGCAACAGATGGGTGCGGGTCTGGGCGGTGCCCCTCCCATGTAAAATACCATGACCCCATATGTCATGCCTTTCCACCTCAACCGGGTGTGAAGGGAGTATGAATGCCATATCGGGAAGATTCCTTCTCTTTTCTTACGCGGTTATCTTTGATTTTCCCCCCTCTTCTCTCCCTTCCTCGGCGCATGCCTTGTTGAAGTTCCTAGGCAACGTGGTCACGCCTAACTCTTGTCCGTTATAATTCTTTCTGGTCTCTTCTCAACTTGTTCGGGGCGCCGGGGGCCGTTTCTGCATGTGTGTATTTACTAGGAATTTTTCCCCATTCATCTTTCCATTTTTTCGATATAGGATTGTCATTTCTCTCTTTTTTCCTTATCCTTTTTATTCCTTCTACTTCTTTCTTCCTGTTTTGTTTATCATTTCCTATCATTTCCATGGATGATGGCCCCGGACATCTTTTGGGGTCGAAAGAAAAATGGCTCAATTGTGCGGTTGGCATGTGTGACTGAGAAGAGACGGTGGGATTGGGTATCATGTACTGTATCATAGCCAATGGGGGAATAATGCGTGGACTGAATCTACGTATTTGGGCATGGGGATCTTCATCAATTTCATATTGTTGTTACATCTAGAGTTTTCCTGTTTCTCTATCTGTAGGAGGAAGAGAATTCAAGAGAAGAGTTGAGGAAAATAGAGTGAGTGCAATTGATATATCTGGATATTCTGCATCACCTGTTGAACCACCAGTCTATACAAGATACATAGTAGTTACTGAGTATAGTAAGTTACCAGTACAGTCATCCGTTGTCCACCTGACGGGTAACCCCACTCTTCCGCCTATCGGGACCATCGGCGTCATCATCAATCATCAATCATCATTCATTCACTCAATCATCAGTCTCTCCTCATCTCCATCAAACCTTCTCCTTTGCAAATCTTCTCTCTCCTTTTCTCTCAACCTGTCTCATTCTACCGACTACTCAAGTATTGGTCAAATACTAAGACTTCCCTGGATTCTTGTTCGGTTCCTGAGAATATACTTATCGTGGGTTCTTCTGTTGCCCCGCCTGGAACCCTCCTTCCCCCTTGTGGTCCTCTGGATACCTAGCCTGGCTCCACTCTTATCGCTCTTTGGACCCTCCATATACCGCCATACTACCGTCGCTACTTCCATCGACAAACAGATCATACAAAGGTCTTCTTGTGGGTTTCATCGTTGCGAGAGAGTCCATCATTTCGGAATTTTGGGATTTCCACACGCTGGGACGTCCACGCCTGCTGCGTTCCACGTAACAAGGACGTGGTTGTTCAGTGTCCACCACACTTTGTCTGCCTGACGTCGCCCCGTTGACCTCAGGCTGATCCTATAGGGTATGCGTCACCCATCATCCCACCCCCTCATTTTCCCTTCTCCTTTGTCTCTGGTCTTCGTCTGGTTTCTCTCTGCTGTTACCGATTTTTATCAGTTCTGGATGTGTTGCTGTCTCCCTGATTTGCATTCCAGAGGGTGTTCCACTGATGTGTACTTGTACGAGTTTCATGTTTTAGGTGAATCACCGCTCTCGATGACTCTTGTGTTTGACACTCACTGACACCTTTGATCCAGACAGCGTCCGATCTGCGTCTCGACTCTACAAAACACTGCAATCGATACAATGGAGACACCGGGAAACAAGGGTATGTCATGCAATTTTCAGTCTATGCATGGCCTTGCAAAGTCAACTCGCTGATGAATGTCTCGGGTGGCAGCGGTTTTGATCTTGTATTCCGCCGGAGTCAACGATACTTATCCTTATCGAAATTTGATCTTCACTTCCCGCTCCCCCGATATTGTGGTGGGTCGGGCTTCTAATCGTCAGACAAAGAACCTGACCCCGCAACTCAATAATGCGTTTTACGAATCTCGAGTGATGTCCCGGAACCATGCGACCCTACGGGCGGGCTTGGATGAGAAGGTACACTAGTCTGGCAGCTTTTTAGATGCGGCATGACACTAATGACAACCTCCCCTGGATTAGAAAATCTACATCCGTGACGGCGGCTCCATGCACGGAACATGGTTGAATGGTGAAAAGGTCCCTGGGGACAAGGACACTGCCATTCACGACGGTGACTTGGTGACCTTTGGGGCCCAGGTGGTCCGTGGAACTGGTATGTCCCAACATCTAAGGCCCATAGTCTACAGCAATATTTACAGGTGATCAACAGAGACATTCTCGCCGCTGGAGGTTCGGTGTAAATGCGACTGGCTAGGATCTGAGTTAGTGTCCTGCAACTTGAGTGACCTAGAAGCCTCTGACATGATGAGCAGGGACTCTGCCTTCCAAAGAAGACAGTCGGATAACACGTTTGTCGTCCCTGATGATGACGATGATGATGAAGTCCAAACCACCCACCAGAACGTCTCTGCTTTCTCCCCGATAGATGTCAATTCTGAAGCTGGAGACTCGGATTCCTCGAGTTACAGTGGTGGCCTTTCGCCCCACGAGCTTGAGTCGCTGGTCACGTCGCCGTGGAAGAACGATTCGTCGTCAATCGTGGTTGGAGATAATGACGAGGTCATGAAAGGCAATTCCACCAATGGCCAATCCATTCATGCCGACGGTGCTGGCATCGGAAACTCGGAACTTCGCCCTATTGACCTGGACGGCGACCAACCGCTTGCAACCCCCAGGATGACCCCACCGTCTGCAGGAGTCAAGGATGGCGAGCCACCTCGCCCTTTGGCCCATCAATTCGCCGAGTTCGTCGATCAAGCGTCTGTTATATTCGACTCTGATGCCGAAAACTCGGAAAGCAAGTCCGATCTCGGCGAGGAGGTCGAAGACTACTCAGACGACGACTCTCTTTCAGAATCTTCTTCTGGGTCGGATGCCGAAGAGCCAAAAATGGACCACGAACCAGCAAAGGCGAGTAGCCCCCAACCAGGAGTGTGGTACCCGCCGCTCGTTGGCAACCCATGGCGTTATGAAGGCAAAACGCACGATGCCAACCCTGCGTCCAACGACGACCGTGGGCAAACAATGCCAGCCGTCAAGCTCAATCCCATAATTGGCGGGTTTGAATCGTCTAATACCTCAGGGGTCCCGTCTGGATGCAAACTAGCACCGTTTCAACCAAGACTCGGTCATTGCTTCACCAACTTTGCCATCTCGTCAGCACCAGAGGACTGGTCATCTCAGGAGGACCCAAGGCAGCCGTCCGTCCACGGAGTCACTTCGTTGAGCCCTGTCAGGAACCTCCCGCTTTACCATGATGGTCCTTTTATTAACGCCCACGTGCCCAACCTAGAGGACGTAGGTGATCTGGATGCCCGAGAGAGTGCCCTCTATAGAAATGATGACACGTCACCACATGCGGAAAACAATGTTGATCTGGCGGACGTGCGCGAGAAGAACAGTTCTGCTCGCGCGACGAACAACACCCGAGTGTCAATCTCCGACATCATTGAAGCATCATCTGCTGCCCACGACACCATTCAGAATCCGCCCCGGAAAAGAAAGGCTCTAGATATGGAGATCGATTCTCTGGTGTGCGATATGGCCACAGGCAAGCATCGCGCTTCCTCTGCCGGGCCTTCTCTATGTGCGGAACGTCCGGTGACGTCGACCAACGACGATTCCTACCTTCCCGACGCCCAGCCCCAAGAAGGAGTGCCACACTTGGAGACGCGCTCTGAAATCATCGACGGCTTGGCATCTTTGAACGGAACTCAGACAGCCAATAGCGTCAGCTCACCGACGCTAGTGCCTGCGTCTGGCCCTGATCACGAACGGGCATCCAAACGACCGAAGACCTCGCCTCAAACTATCCGGAGCCATGCAGCCTCTGCCGCTGTTGGCGCCATTGTGGGTGCTGTGGGCATGGTTGCGGCTCTGGCCGCACTGCCTGCCGATTATTTCCAATGAGTCCATAGGTCGAAGTTGGTTCGTCTTTTGGACCTGCAGCTCATTACCACCGAACTTTTTCCCAGGATGAAATTGTTTTCATTTGTCGAAGCTATCGCTTATTCTCGCGGCTTTTTCCCTAATGTATTCGGAAGGGGTGTTATGATGCTTGGATGGGTATATGTGCCGGCGCATGCATGCACTAGTTTTCTCTGGATGTATTTCTTTTCTGAGGCAGGTAATTGCAGTATGGATGAATGAAGTGAATCAATGAATCATTGAAATGTAACTTCGGGCCCGACAGTATCCCGGCATCAGAAACCTAGGAAGACCCTGCTGCTACATGCAGGGATCACGAGAGTAGACGACAACTGGGAGCAGGGAACCATCCACGAATTATGCATCTTTGTCCGATTTAAATGTCCCCCCATTGTCATTATAATCCCAATTATCATGATGGATGAGCATGCACAGACTGTGATAGTGATCCAGTCAGCCTGATCGGACTACTACCCTTCAAGATATCTCCCGCTGCGGTGCATCGCGTTCTGTGCAACCTCTCCCTCACACCGTTCTTCCTGCCCTGCCATCTCTCCATGCCGCTGACACTCCTCACTTCTCTCCAGAGGCAAGGTAGCATCGCATTACACTCTTTGACTTTCCGAATATTCGATTTTAGGGATCCAACAATCTTCGCGTAAGGAAGTGCAAGCTTACATACATACTTACCTGCCTACCTACCTACCTACCCATCCGATGATGATCTCATCCTCAGCTGAACTAATTAGTTAATGAGCCCATCAACTGGAAACCCAACTCAACTAGGATCTGATCTTACTGACCCAGACCAGTTGAGTTGAGAATTCCCACGGCCGGGGCCAAGCCAAGGACGACCACCCATCTCCCCCCCTCCCCAGTCCCAAGGCCAGCGCGTGATTTCCAACGGATACTTGCAGCGACCACTGGTCCACGGCCGCCAGTGACAATCGCGCGTAATCTCCACCCCGCGTCTAGTCCGCAAGCCACACTTGGAGCGGAGCTTACTGATTGGGGCCAGAGAACGCAGGTCGAGGGTTAAGTCCCGCCGTGGTTGTAACGGTCTTGGATTTATCTCCCTTTCTCCTCTTCTCTTCTCTTCCCGAGGGAATTACAACTGTAACATACCTCTCTCGAGCTTCGCTCGACTTCTATGCTGTCTTTGGTGAAGTGACAGATCTGAGTGAACAGTGAGCAGGGGTGTAGATACACTCGAAGCTGAGGGGGAGGATAGGAGAGAGAGAGAGAACTAGGAACAGGGTCCTACTGCAGGAGATCTAATCAGTGAGAGATGTTGCTATGACAGTCCCTTTGAGAACCGCACCCCTCATCGGTGGTTCAATTCCATATTCTGCCTCCCTGTGAATCGGACAAGTGACCAATCTGCAGAACCAAATCATCTCGGCACAATTCATTGCGAGCCTGATTGGTTTCCTTGAGAGAATTCACTCCTGTCGTGCTAGCGGCTTCCCTCTGCAGCCGATCTCTGGGTCTGTTGTTTTTAGTGGGTGTGGAGTCATTACCATGCTGCTCTTGCGATGCCAACTAGCGCGGATGCCTGCAGATGAGGTATTCACATGGAGATCCATACAAAAAAAAAAAAAAAGGGAAAAAAGAAAAGAGAGGAGAAAAAAAAAGTTCACCTATGTGAGTCGGCAGCTAACGAGCATGGGATCACGGTTTTTGAAATTTTTTCTCAGCCTTGATGCCATTGTTCGTCTTCAGCTTTAATTTTAGCTCGGGCAGCCAGTATGTCGCCTCGAACGCCTGATCATCCTGGCGTCTCCTGATCCTTTTTTTTCTTTTTCTTCTTTGACTTTTGACTCCACAGTCTATTCGGTACCGGATAGGAAATCGCTCCGTGCGGTCACGGCCGTTGCAGCTGCAGTAGCGTTGATCTTTCGCTATAACATAATCGTCAATACAAAGCAGGACGGCCACCGTCGTATTCTATACGCGGCTTGAGGGATCCCGAGGAAAGGATTGATGGGTGCCATGAGCCGATCTGGTGGTCATGTCCGAAATCATGCCTTTTCTTGCTTTTGCGAAACTCGGTCAGTCTGCCGGTTAATCGACGGTGTCGCATCGCATGGGTAGTGCGATACCTTCGGGTCTACAAAAAAGAAAAAAAAAGAGATGAAAGGAAGAAAAAGAGCAGGGAAAAATGGAATGGAAGGAATATGAACCTGATTGCTTTCGGTCCAAACCGTGAAAAGAGGCTCACATTGATTGATTCCTCGGCCAGTCCGCCTAGAGCCCATCGAGAAGTGCCGGTGGTGTGATACTTATGTCTGGACCTCTACACTCGTTGAAATGGCGCCACGCTCATATTCCAAGCTGCACGTATCCGTGGCCGGGACTCTACTGATGTCTAGGAACGATATGGGTCCAGGTTGGGCGGTCAAAGCTGTATACATCTCTTGTTGATCTCGCCGATTGTTCGTGTCTCGAGTCGCACAACTCGCAGTGGCGGCCATGCGGTGGTTAGATTTTATTTTCCGCCCCCCAGGCATTTTTCCCTCATGCGCATGCTGCCGTGTCAGTCCCATGCTTCCTGGGTGCCCTCTGTCACCAGGGACTATGATCCACAATTTGGAAGTCCCGTTCTTGCGATCATACGCCTTCCCAGGCGGCTGCGCAGCTGGGCACCTCGGTCTGATTGACAATGATCGGTGGAGCGTCCGCAGTTGGATGCGGTCTCATGGGCCGACAGGCTCCCATCGTCATGGGGGAGAGGGAGGGGGGTGTTAAGTTGGCCTGTACGTCCGTTTCGGGCAGGATACGGTGCTGCTGACAGCTAGCCTTGGCCTGCGGCCAGTATGACATGGCTTACCGGCCTCAACCCCTGATGCATGTTGAGGCAAGTATGTGGCGTGGCTTCTCAATTATTCCAGTAACCATGCACGTCCGCGCCGGACGCACTCATCATTGGTGCGGCTCCTTGAAAAAATCGATTAATGAGGGTGGGGAGGGTTGATTGCCCCCGGCGTCGTCCAGTATCGTAAGCTGTCTTGTCATTGCTTCCGCTGAATCCGGACTGATGTAGGAGTGTGAACAATGATTCGGCGCATCATGGATAGGGATTCGAAGTGGAGTCAAGTCAGGTCTCGAAGCCTGCTCGTACAATCGGCTCGTACAGTTTTTTATTTATCTATTTTTATTGGATTCTTTACCACCCACGGAATTTACAATTCTGCACTGAGCAGGGACCTACCTGGTTGCCTTTTTTATTTTTATTTCTATGATTTTTAGTTTTTCTCACTTTTGACCTTCCTTGTCTTTTTCCGATGTCTTTTCTTTTCCCCCTGCCGCTTATTGACTGTCCATAATCATATATCGTCTTTCTTATTGTTTCCTCGTAATGGGCAAAAGATTGATAAGGAATGGAATGTCTCTCATTAACCATCCTGATCGGACCATGAGTCAAGTTCTGACGTACGGTGTCTCATAAACATTGATATCTTTATTCTTTAATCAGTTCCTCATCTTTGATAAACACATCACTGAAGAATCTTTGTCTCTTCACCACAACCATGTCTTGCTCCATGGCAACCATCCAACTCGACCCAGGCCACACATCTTGCATCGGCGGCCGAACAGTCCTCACATGCCGCCACTGTGCCGGGAACGCACCGAGGTATTTATCTCTGAGTCCTTCTTTTCCTTCTCCCGCAAGAGAAACCCATACTGATCGATAGTCGGTAGAGGAGCCATCTGCAGCAGCTGCAGCGGACGAGGTTTCAACATCTTCATTTGCGCGCATTGTAACCCCGCCGGAGCAGCCGCTGCTGCTGTCCGGACCGTGGGCTCATTCCAGACGGCTACCCCCGAGTCGTCGACGCCTACCTCTCCGGCTTCGCTCAGTAGGAGCTCGTCGACGTCGGTGTCGTCGCAGAATGACCTGCGGCAGACTCAGCCCTGGAGACGTTTTGGGGATGGGGATGATGGGCCTGGTGGCGGCCGGATTGGTGCCAATGCGAATACCCCGAGGGGTTTATAAACGTTTATCTATTTCTGTCTTTCTATTGATGCTGAGTTTATGACCTTGTTTTATGACCGTTGATGCCTGTTGAGTGTTGATGCGGTGATGCGGTGATGCAGTGATATGATCGTCGATCGTTTCCGATCTCTGTGGATCCCTTGATCGTATCTGATGGCCTCATGGCGAAATTGCCATCTTCTTTGTCTATACCGTTATTTTGACGGCGGCACCTATGGGTTGTTGAGTCACGTTCACATTTCCTGGACAGCATGGTTCTGTCCCCTTCTCTCCTTTTTCTTTTCTTCTGGTTCTTGGTTTTGTTTGTCTTTCTCTACAACTACAGTTGTCGCGGACCAAAGCTGGCGAGGTTCGGAGAAAGGAACCCGGCGTTCCCAACTGTTTTTGTTTCCAGTGTTGAGGGTTATGCATTTGATGCATTTTGATTGATACTCAGATTCAAATTGAGGTGGTTGATCCGCCTGGACTTTCTTGCAACGTTATATGTTTTATAGATCGGAAAAGAGTAGACGGGAGTAGAGGGTGAAGTGCGGTTTGGAATTTCTGTGGATTCCTCTGTTTACTAGGTGGTCTGTCTCACTTAGTTCTATATATCCACTATATTAACTACATACCTCACTAAGAATCAACGTCTATAGAAGGTTGACCTACCCAATCCAATTAGACCTAGTGGAGCTTACCCATTTCAGACCACTTGACGAACCATCTACCTACTACAAGTCCTCACCCTCAGCAAACACGCAAATATATGTATATCACTCGTCAAAACAGCCCTAACACACCACGCCCTCCGACATCCTTCCTTATGATCCTCTCACCATCCCATCAAAAAACTATCACAGCCACTCCATCTCTCAGCAGGACAATCAGCAAAAGATAAGCAAAAGGCCACCCACATACTGACCACCCTACCAACTCCCAACCTATCTGAAACCGTGTAACAAACAACAAGTGCCGCACCGCACAACATGTGGATACCATCTTATGCCGAGGCGGTTATGCCGATGCCGGCTCCGACATTGCGGTGTGTTTTATTATCCGCTGTGTTGGTATCGGTATCTGTATCTTGTGGTTGCGTGGTGGACAGGGGTGGTGGGAGTGATGGTGGTGGTGTGGGGGGTTGTTCGGTGATGCCGAGGTGGTAACCGTCACTGCCTACTTTCTACCTGGATGGTGGATCGATCTTGTATGATACCTAGGTAGGTAGGTGTGTATTTCGAACACAACAGAGCTATGATGTAGATTGTGTTACTTTGGGTAACTGTAACTAATCGTGGATGTGGATATGGATGTGGATGTGTTACCTGCGTTGAAGAATGGGTTCGACGTGCATACCTACGCATCTTGTGTAAGTTGCGTGTGGTCGTACTGACCGTCGGATTGGATTCTGGGGGATTTGTAGGCTGGTGATGACTGGGGCTGTACTACGTTGTTTTTCTATGTTTTTGATATATAGATTGTTGATTGGGGGAAGGTTATCTCTGGTGGTTGGTCGCTTTGATGGCAAGAGGGGTGGATGCAGGTATGCTATGCTAGCCCTAGCTGATGGCGATTGTCGCGCCACGTGCGCTGTAAATGATTAGTGGGTACTTGATGTTTTGATTACTTGTATTATGTAGTGAATTTGTATACTTTATTAAGGGTGGTTGTATTATGAAGGGTTATTGCTTTGGCAGGGTATTGTTGTCTATTATTTACATATAGCATGTGTGGAAACGGACAAATACCTTAGGCACCTCCTCCCGCTGCCAATCCGCCCAATGCGCCTGCTCTCTTTCCTAGTTTCGGGTCTGCGAATGAGTTCATATATGCCTCTGGGGGAATCATACTTTCCAGTGCTGTTCAGGCCAGTTAGTACATTATTGAGTATAACTCGAAGTCCAGAAACCAAAGTAGGTCTGGAGGCCAGAAACACGACACAAAAAGGGGGGAAAGAAAGAAACATACCCTCTCTCCTCGCCTCTGAACTCTCCATTCTCTCATACCAAACACGCAGCATCCACGTCGCAGCCAGCGCATCCCTCAACGCCCGACTCAAAGGAACAAGAACGTGCAGCTTCCGCTTCTCTCCCTTTCCGCCAGCACCGCTGCTGCTCTCTTCCAACGCGACGACCGCCCCGTCGTGTCCCATCCAGCGGTACTGCGCGCGCAGACCCTTCAACTTGGGTTTCGCATGGAAAAGAACCTCCCTCTGTGCGGGGTCCTCGTTGAAGAGGGGCTGATCGGCGTAAGTCCGGCCGGGGCTGAGAAGGGCCTTGAACTCGGGTTTCTGTGGTAGATGGAGGGGCGCTTTGGCCGGTGTGAGTTGGATGTTCCCCACGGGTTTGGACGTTGGGAGACAGGTTGCGTAGTAGGCTGGTTGGTGGGTTTTGGTTCTTATAGGTGAGCAGGGCGGGTGCGCGAGGTAGAAGATGTTTGTTTTGGGGGCGGTTTCCGGTGTGCCTTTTTGGTCTTTTGGGATGTGGCGGGAGGTGGATTCTATTCGGTGGAAGGATATTGATGAGCTTGAGCTTGAGCTTGAGCTATGATTGTTTGGGGCTGGGGAGAGGATGTCTCGGCTTAGTTGGTAGGCGGGTCTCTGCTGTTCTTCTTGTCCGTCTATTTCGGCGGTGATGGATGCGCCGGAGAGGGTGAGGATCGCTTCGGGGAGCGTTTCATTCTCGTTGCTTGGGGTGTATGCGGGTGGATCCATTTTGGTCTGAGGTTGGAGGTGTAGAGATGTAGATATGACGTTGGAGACGAGTGGGGTGGTTCTTATATCTAGTAGTACTGTTGGATTGATCCCGATTTGGTTAGGGTTCATGCTGTCACTTGGCAGTGGCTGTGCGTATAGACAGATAGATCCTTCTTGACGATGATACTGACTCGAGACTGACTCGAGCACTGACTCGGTGCATGAGATTTATTAAATGCGATCAGCTTTTCAGACAATCTTACCATTGTACGATTTGAGATCTTGTTCAGTGTTCTGACCATTGATGGTGGTCCGTTTTCTCAGTATGAGAGGGATCTATGCCGTGGGGCACCGTAGATTGACTGTAGATTCTGCCGAATTGATCTACAATTGTTGTACCTATCAAATCGTTTAAAATCAATGTCAAATATACTTGAATGGGCATCTCAACATACCCACTAGATTGACTCTGGAGTATAGAGTCCCAGTGTTGATCCAGACCAAAATGATGTACGGAATAGTCTTGGCGGTGGGGAAGCTGAGCTCGACTCGACTTACTACTCCGCGGCATCACCAACTCTCCTCCTTCCATCCTGCCATCTTCTTTTGACTCCCTCCTTTTCTCCCTTTTTTCCTCTCCATACTTTACCCTCTTCTTGTTGAAATTATCTGAACTTCCCCTTCCTCCTTCGACATGGCTTCCGAACCCTCCGAGGAAGCCATCTCTGACTTTGTCAACTTCACTAGCACCTCTCGTCAACAGGCCATCAACTTCTTAAAAGTCCGCTGCACATCCACTCAATCTGTTCCGCCGCTGATGTTGACAATCTCCAGGCCCATGGCTGTGATCCCCAGAGAGCCGTCAATGCATACTTTGAAGATCCCACTGGGCCCCAGATACAGGTAACTTTCGAGAATGCGGGGTCCGGAATCAAGACTGACCTTTCCGCCAGGGCCCCTCCTATCACAACCACCCCGATGTCCCGTGTAAGTTTGTTCCATCAATATATCAAATAACAGTTGTTGACCCCTCTGTAGCCTTTCAGATCGAACACTCGGATCCTATCCCCCCCTCAACCGCCCCGACCCGCCCTCCGTCCACCGTAAACCTCAACGAACAAGCCCAGTCCGATTACCAACCCCCGAACCCGGCAACCCCGCAGAATACCCCCGGTGAGGTCACACTGAGCATGCAATGACCTCACGCGCAATCAATTAATTTCCACAAGCAGATCCAAACAAACGCATGACCCTCGCGGAGCAGGAGGAACGGGAACTGCAGCAGGCGGTCGCAATGTCGTTGAACCAGAACCTCGGGCAGCAGGAAACGGGCGTCACGTCCAGCAATCGAAATTTCAACCGCGCAACTCGCGACCATTACGACGAGGGCGAATGGGCCATGACTCTCTTCAATTCCAGCGCCCAGGAGATCATCATCAGTCCCGACCCCGCGGATCGCAAGCGCGCCGCGGACGAGCCGGCATTTCTCCGTCCATCTCAGGATGGCCTTCACCTGGGTGGGCTGCTGACCATCCTCCACTCGATTCCACTGGCTCGGGAGGCGCTCCTGTATCGCAATCGTCTGCTTTCTAACTACGGCCATGATCCCCAGTGGTGGAACGGACAGCCGATCAGCCTCCCCAAGATCGTGTCCCTGCAGGATGCGCCCGATGGCGACACCGACTGGGATGATATCATCTACGAGACGCAGCGAGTGGTCGCATTCCTGGACTCGACGACGCGCGCCTTTGGGAGCGTCGATGCGCTGGCCAGTTTGAAGAGCATGTCTATCTACGAACCTGAGTCCAGCACCAGCAAGTTTCTGGAGACCTGGCAAGCCGCCGCCCTTCGCGCCGACCCGGGCAACCAGTTGGCGACGGTGTTCTCATCTGCGGCTCACAAGCGACTCCTGTCGGAGTACGACACGCCCCTTGAGAATAACTTCCTGCGACTGGAGTCGTACACCGAACCCGATCACGACCAGACCCTCTACGACGTCCTGGATCGCACCGTGTGGCAAGATCGGCCGGGGGAGGACCTGGATGACGTGTGGTTGGAACATGTGGCCGAGGTTCTCACCATGAAGCTGGAGAGCTCGGACAGCGACAAGCCTGTTTCCGTCAAGATCCCCGCGGTCTTCTACCCGGATCGCTACCTGTCCAGCTGCCGAGAGATTGCCCGCGAGTTCCGCACGCGGCAACTCCAGGTCAAGAAGGATCTCTTCAACCTGGAAACCTTGACGCACCGCCTGTCGGTCACCAACTCCATCGTCCACCGAGGGATGACGACCCAGGAAACGCTGGAGAAGGCTGCGGTGGCGGCGACGGCGTTCCTCCCCAAGAGCATGGCCGGCCAGGCCAATCCGATGACGCCCGAGGCCGCCCAAGCGGATGCCCAGCGTCTGGCCAACGACCTCAGGTCCGTCTCCGAGAAGGTTGAACAGAAACTCAAAGGTAGGCCCCATATACCTACTAGTCGATGGCCTTTACTGATTAGATAGAACTCGAGTCGAGAAAGCAGAGTGCCTTGGAGGCCCTTCGAGGCTATACGAAGACCCTCACCGAGCCTACGTCCTCCTCGTCCGAACCACCCCACCACAAGTACACGCTGCGTGGCGTGTGCACCGAGCCGCACATCACCTACGTCTTGCGGCCGCGGGCGGACACCGACGCGACCGATGACCCGGCGCACCAGTGGCAGTGGTGGCGGATCAGCTTTTCCACCGAAGACGCCAAAGCCCGCCAAGCCGAAATGGGCCAGGGATGCAGCGGCGCCTCGAGGAACACCGACGTGATCGGATACACAGCACGCAAGGTGCGAGAGATCGAGGTGCTCCGGGCAGCCCGCGAAGAGTCCAAGAACGTTCTCCTGGTGTATGCGAATGATAATGCGGTGAACTTTCAAGGCGGGCCGGCTCCGCCCCAGCTCCAGGTAAGCGTTTACACACTTTTGGCAAGGACTTGGCTGATTGAGGTAGCAATTCGTCGACGCGGACAATCGGGCATTCGAAGCCGAATTCTCAAACCAGCCCGTCGGCACGGGTGAGTCGACCGTGATGACCACCGATGATCGGGAAGACCAGACATCGTCAGCGGTGCCCACTGCGGAGAATATCCAAAAAGTGAACGTCTTCGACTACCAGGTGCAGTCGTTTGAGGACGATCGGTCGGGACAGGAGATGCAGGAACGAGGGCGGCCCTTGTTGAGCGGGAGCCATCCAGGAGACAGCAAGATGGGCGATAACCGGACGTGGGGGAGCCCGAACACCTGAACTGGTTCAGGAATACACCACCGGTTTAATTATCAATAAAACTATGAATCTTCAATTACACTTTAATTTCCCTTGGTGTATCCTCGGTAGAGTCAGGAACGAAGTGAACGGACCACAGGTTATCAAGTGGTCCGTGTAAGCATGTGTATGTCCTGTTTGCATTGCACCTCTCTCCGACCTCCGAACGAACCACCAACACCCCCTACACCATAACATAAACAATTCTCAATCAATCTATATCCCATCCCATTAATCAACGCACACAATGACAATCGAAGACGACGCCGTCGCCGGCGCCACGCTTGAACTCCTCGAGGCCCGCCTCCACCGCTTAACCTACCTCCTCACCGGCGACGCGACCTGGTCCGGAATCCCCACGCCGCCGCCCAAGCCCGCCTCGCTGGACGAGACTGTCTCGAAGAGACTGCAGAAGCTCGAGCGAGATCTGAATAAACTTAGTAGGGAGGTTCCTGCTGTGCGGGATATGATTCATTTACGTATGTCACCTTAAACTCCCCTTCAGTTTATCAACAGCAAAAGCAACACCAGCTCCAATACCCCCCACCTCCGACCCGAGAGAAGAGATCAAGAGAGAGACAGCAAACTAAGAACGAAAATAAACAGACGACACCTTCCCCGACCTAATCCGCCCAACCCCCGCCCGCACCGCGCCCGAAACACTCACCACGCAAAACCTCGCCTCGATCGTCCTCGCCTACGCCTCCGCCTTCCCCGAGACCGCCTCGCGACTCTCCTCCCTGAACGACCTGCCCGTCCCAGACGCGGAGGCCTCGGCTACGCTGGTCGCGCTGCAGGGTCGGCTCGATGCGCTGGCGCAGACGCAGGAGGACCAGGCGGGTGAGGTGGCGGAGTTGAGGGTGCGGTCGGCGAGGGCGCTGCAGCGGTGGTATGAGGTGGGGGTTGTTGGGAGCGGGGAGTGTTGGGCGGAGTGGGAGGGGAGATTGGGGGATGTGGAGAGGGAGGTTCGGAGGGTGGAGGTTTTGAGGGGGAGGAGGGAGAGGGAGGTTTGATCTTATTAAATGCTTGGTTTGGGCGATTTGATTGACGTGGTTTGGAATAGACTTTTGTTTGAGGGAGGATGGTGGGTGCGGGTTGTTTACATATGATACCTCTTTTGCTACCTTATTTCATTAAACTTTGTTTCTATACTGGTTGGATATACTTATACTTCGTCTGGTGCTGGACTTTGTTTGTTTGTTTACTATATTCTATATTTACCAGCATGTACGGAGTGCATGCTGGTCTTTTTATGCAAATACCGTATAGGACTGAACTGATTGATATCACCATGAAACTCCAGTTTCATGACAACTGCAGAATCAAACTGACCTTGCAGAGAACATTCCTCTAATTTCACTGCAGAGTAAGCAGAGTACGAAGTACTAAGAGTAAGTACTCTGTAATGAACAGTGGTTGAGAACCAGTGGTTCCGGTGGTTCCGGCCCTTGCATTGTACATGGATCAATTAATTTGCTTATATATATCTAGTGCTTGTATACACTTAGGTATATATACACATGGATAAGTAATGTAGTGTTCCAGTGTGGTACCTCGGGTTGGTCCAAGAGTGGTGCCTCGAGTGGTGGAGGGCGCACCAAGCAATATAGGGCTAGATGGTTGAACCATGTTATGTCTCTAGCATGTGGAGGGACTTACTCCTTTATAATAGGGTACCTCGAGTGTATAATTTTGATTACTCGGGTATTCCCGGCCATTATTGTATTTGTTTTAATTAAATATCTTTGATAATAATATCATATCTAATGAAGAACCATGTGTTCATATCCCATGAGATTCAGTACGATAGAACAGCCACAGTGGCACAGTGGCACAGACAGTGGACTGGACTGGACTGGACTGGACAGTGACAGGACCGCACAGACAGACAGACTACCAGTCTGACCGTAGCCTAGTCGTTCTGGTGGCAGTCTGGCCACTTTGGACAAGAAGTATCGACAGTGAGATTGCTGAGGCGGGTTAGAGGCTGCACCGTGCCTCAGACGCCCCACTTCTGTCCAAGGCGAAGTTGCGTGTTTTCCCCGTCCAGCGGAGTCCGACCAGATCCTGTGGATTATTATGATTATGATTATTATTTATATTACATAGTTTTGTTTGGTTTTGGTTTTGTACTTCATATCAGATATAGGTATGCTTATGACCATATATATCTCTAAATATCTATATATACATGTGTGTATATACTTGATATACTTGTATTGACTATTAGATGTATATGGGAGAAACAGATTGATAGAATAATATCGATAATATAGTTCAATGGTCGATGTGAGATTAATTTAGATTAATATCACCAAATTACTCAATACCAACCAATACCGGCGAATCATAACCACCACCGTTCCTGACCCGTGGCCCCCCAATAAAACCCTCCGTGAATCCCGCGCTCCTGCATGGCCCCGTTCCTGGCAGCGGTAACCATACCGTACGAGCCATACGGATTGGAATGGAAGTGAAACCCGCCAAGTCTCCAACTTTCTCTCTTCATTCCCCTCTCCTTTTCTCTCTCTCTCGTCCTCCTCGTTCTTCTCTTCCTTCTTCTCTCTATCAACCCACTCGCGATCGGTCTCAAGTCCATCGACTCGTTCACTCGTTTATCCTCTTTTCTAACTTCTTCTTTTTTTTTTTTTTCTTCCCTCTTCAATTCCTCATTCCCCCCCTTCAAATTCTTCCCCACCTCCCCGTTCCTTCCTCAGCCTGGTGCTGCCTCTTCTTCTTCCCCGTGCCTTTCTAAACATCTCTGCAAGGGGTCCTGTTGTTGTTATTTGTCTACGCCATCTCCTCGAATCTCCCAGGAACGGTCGCCCTGTCTCAAATTGATTATCACCTTAGATGATCCTCCGTTGAGATTGCACCGTGTTCGTTTAAGGTTATTACACCCACGCTGCCTGTTTCTCGACGTCGTGCCCTCAGCTCCAGCCTCGTCATCTGACTCCGCCCCCCAGTGTCGCTCTCTCAAGGTACGTGACGCTCGTCCACGTCGCCGATCCGCTTATTTTTATTTTTAATTTTATCTTGATTTTCTTTTTTCTTTTCCCTTTTCTTTCCCTAGCCTTCTCTTCCTTTTCCTTTCTTTCCTTCTATTTACCTTTCTTGCTTGTTTTTGATCTTCTTACTCGTTCCCCCTAGTTTGTTGTTTTCTTTTCATCCCTGCAGAGCGTGCGTCGCGTTGTTGTCGGTACCGTTCCTTCATCCTCACCGATCAAACCATCGTGGGCCTCTCCGGCCTGCTGCCTGTTCAACCTCCACTGACTTCCCTCCGTAGCTCGATCCTTTTCATCTCGTCAATTGTGTATCCCTTGTCCATCCGCCCACCCTGACCCGTGGGATTCCCTCGACTTCATCGTGACGACACTCGCCCGTGGATAAAGAACCGGAAAAGAAAGGAACAGGTCTTGCGCTCTCGTTGCCGCACATCGACTCGACCTATATATTCGTCCGCCGTCCCATTCATGGTGACGTATTCCTCGTCTACTCCGTCCTTCCAAAAACCATCTCCGTACCTTGAATCTTCCGCCAAAATGGTCCGATTTCAACCAAGTAATATTCTCGGCGACCCGTTCGCTCTCGTCACCACCGCCATCTCCATGGTACGTGTCTTGAGGACGCCCCCTGATGCTCGGCCGGTGCTGACTGTTCCCTAGATGGCCTGGATGATCGCCTTCATCTCATCCATCATTGCCGACGTCAATGGCGGATACCCAACCTACTCGTGGTGGGCCATTGCCTATATGCTTTGCTGCATCGGTGGGCTGGTTGTAGTCTTTGGTACCGACACCGGTCTGGTCTACGGCGTGGCGGTATGTGATTCAATTCAACCGGTTCCATGACAGTGATGCTAATGGATACAGATTGTCGGCTACCTGGCCGCCGGGCTCGTGTTTACGACCCTCTCGGTTAACTCGCTGGTCTACTCCGACAGCGGCGCCTCGCAGGCTGCCGGCGCCGGCTTTATTCTCCTGTCCATGGTCATCATCGCCTGGATCTTCTACTTCGGATCCACCCCGCAGGCCTCGCACCGTGGGTTCATCGACTCGTTCGCCCTGCACAAGGAACAGCCTCCCGCGCCGTTCGGCGGAGTCCGCCCGATGTCGACCGCATTCGCGACCCGCCCCGAGACCACCTCCACGCAACCGCAGATGTACACGTCGGCCCAGCTCAACGGATTCGAGACCTCGTCCCCCGTCTCCGGCTATCCGGGCGGTGCCCCGGGCGACAACCGGAGCTCGCAAGCCCGGTTCGGCAACCCGTCGACGACGAACCTCGGGACGGGCAGCACGCCTGACGTGGTGGGTGAGGTGCCGCAACCGACCGAGTATCCGTACCGGGCCAAGGCCATCTACTCGTATGACGCCAATCCCGAAGACGCCAACGAGATCAGCTTCAGCAAACATGAGATCCTGGAGGTGTCGGACGTCAGCGGGCGATGGTGGCAGGCACGGAAATCAACAGGAGACACGGGAATTGCCCCGTCGAACTATTTGATCTTGCTGTGATGTGTATCTGTCTTGCCCCCTTTCTTTTTCCTTTTCATTTTCACCTTGTTTTATTGCATCTCTTATCTGGTTCCGACCTGTTACGGTCATCGCGGTTTGGTCGCGGGAGAAAAAATTGTCTTGATACCCTTCGAGTAAGATCTCACTCGGCGCGAGTCTGGTTTGCAAATCACGTTACGTCTTGATGGCTATGTTTGCACTAATCTGTTTTTCTTTTCTTTTCTTTGCTTTCTTTTTTTTTTTTTTTTTATGTTTCTGTTCCTTTTTCTCTTGTTTTCTTTTCATCTTTTGTGTGACTTTGTTGTCTGAAGCTTTTCCCTGTGTCGTAAATAGAACCGGTGGAGTGTTCTATTCTCGGATTGAT
>KZ559535.1:24096-62089 GCA_002850765.1 Aspergillus taichungensis | reverse complement strand
GTCTTGATGGCTATGTTTGCACTAATCTGTTTTTTTTTTCTTTTTTTTTTTTTTTTTTTTTTTTTATGTTTCTGTTCCTTTTTCTCTTTTCCTTGTTTTCTTTTCATCTTTTGTGTGACTTTGTTGTCTGAAGCTTTTCCCTGTGTCGTAAATAGAACCGGTGGAGTGTTCTATTCTCGGATTGATCTGTACGTGATTCGTGGCATTACTCTCCTTTACTTTTTTTTCGGCGGGCATTTGCCCCGGCCGATCTGTCGGAATAGATGGTTTGAAGGATTGAGGAATGAATCTGTGAAATTCAACAATGTAGCTGTCTGTACAATTGAACTAGATTTTCATTGTAAAGGTTGCGAGGGATGGAGCAGTTGGGCGCCACGTGCGGAGGACGTTGTCGGATTGGATCAGCCGCTGCGGGACAAGTCATGGATCGACCGATTGATGTATAGATCGATCAATCTACTGCTCGAGGAGAAGCATGATGGATGGTTGCACTATCTGGGTCATGCCTGGTCCTCCACGCATGATATAGACCGAAGAAGAAGGACATATAAATAGATTCAGGAGCATCTGATCATCCTGCAGCTCGTGCGAACCAATGCGAGACTAGACTGGATTGATACTAACTCCCTCTTCCCCTCAACCGTTTTTATCTTTGCGGTCTTTCTCTTTTTCTCTCGGTCTTTTTGCCTTTTGATCTGTCTTTTCCTTCCTATCTTTCCGTTCCTCGCCTCTTCGGGTCTCCATCTCCGCTCGTTCATCCGTTGTTTCCTCCCCTCGTTCCGTCTCTACGTCCTTTCCTACACCCCTTTTGACTCTCCCCCCGTTCCTTCCTCCCCATCGCGCCATGTCATCGTCCTTGTCTCCGCAATGATCGAGTCTGTGGGTTTGTGGGCGGAGAATCACGATATCTCCTATCATCCGCACCCTCGTCCCCGGTGGAGCACGCTCGATCTTCCCTTCTTTCTGACTTGATTCTTCCTTTCTTTCTTATTTTTTTTCTCGATCATTTCAACCTCAATGTCCCTGTGGACCGTCAATAATAATATAATCCCACCATGACCTTGAACTGGACGGCATGGAAGGCTAAGTGGTTGCTGTTGCGGCGTCGGCGATCGGCCGTTCAGGATCATCTGCCGCCTGAGGCCGACACCGCCAAGAATCATCATCAGCACCAGAATCATCCGCCGCCGTCTTCTTCCTCCAACAACTTCTTCCTCTTCCACTCCTCCTCCCCCTCCACCCCTTCTCCTCCCTCCCTCGCCTCTCGTCTTCGTCCGCAGACCACCTCGCCTCGTGATCTGGACTCCGCCTCACTCCTCTCGCGTCTCTCGCCTTCCTCCGCCTCCCTCCAGACCGCCCCTGGCTCCGTCGAGTCCGTCGAGACCGATCATCCCTCCTCGCCCTCCTCCGATCCCCGCCGTCTCCGCTACTACGGAGGCTCCTCCTCCCTCCACGAATCCTTTCACGATCCCCTCCCCGAGCACGACTCGTCTCGACGCCCCAAGTCTCTCCCCGCCAAAGGTCTGACGACTCCATCGGTCGCCGTCACCCCACCCCCGCCGCCGCCGCCGCCGCCACCGTCCTCCACCGTCGATCCTCCGGCCCGCCCGCACCGGGAACCATCGGCATCGATCAGTCCTGCGCCCCAGCAGCGGACCTCCCCAAAGAAAACAGCCGCGGCGTCGTCTCTCTCCCAACTCCCCCAGTCTCGCATCCCCCCCGTCGCCGCGCGTTCGCCCCGCCCCAGTCTCGGTGTACGTCGGCAGTCTCTTCTGGCGCTGCCCAACCCGCAGCTGATCACCAACCTGCTGGGCCCCGGCATCGCCCTCGACACCGACAGTACCGAGGACTCTAGTTTCGAGACCGTCGCGGCGCCGGATTCGACGATGCCCCGCAAGGTCTGGGTCAAGCGCCCCGGGGGCTCAGCCACCTTGGTCCCTTTCGCCCCGGACGCCGTTGTTGACGAGCTGCGGGACCAAGTCATCCTCAAGTATGCCAATTCGCTGGGCAAGGCCTTTGACGCGCCCGACGTCGTCATACGCATCAATCCGCGCGATGGCGTCACCCCCGAGCGTATCCTGAGCCCCGAGGAGCCGCTCATTACCATCCTGGACAACTACTACCCCGGCGGCCAGATGGTCGAGGAGGCCCTCATCATCGACATCCTCCAGCGCAACACCCCCAAACCTTCTCCGCGCCACCCGGTCTACTATCATCACGAGCCGGGGGACCATGGCGAGTATTTTCCTATCATGCCCCCCAACCCCAACGTCGCCACCCCGCCCGCCCATCCGTCCTCGGCCACCGGCGCCGTCAACCCCCACACGGCCCCCTCCATTTCCATCCTCACCACAGGGATGCCGCCTCCGCTGCCGTCCCCGGGGAGCCGCGCGAACCGGCACAGCCGTCGACCGCCGCTCACGCGACATGCGACGAACTCGCCTACTATTCTCGGCCAACCCACCAGTGCGAAAGGTTTCCTTGCCCCCCCTTTTGTTTCTTCCCTCAAGACTCATTTTTTTGACCGTCAATAGATACCCCAACCAGTACCGTTCCGGCCCAATCCACGCCGCCTGTCCCGGTCCCACCGGGTCCGCCGCCGGCCGTAGAGTCGCCGCAGACCCAGACCATGACCCCGCCGACCCGTGGATCTTCGCCCCGCCCTCGACCCCCCACAAAGGCGAAGAAGAGCAGTCACCGGGAGTCCACGGGCGGCGCGTTTGGCGGGCTGATCGAGGGCACTGTCCCGCCCATCAACGTGCTGATCGTGGAGGACAACATCATCAACCAGCGGCTGCTGGAAGCCTTTATGAAGCGACTCAGCGTGCGATGGAAGTGTGCCGCTAACGGAGAAGAAGCGGTGACCAAGTGGCGCCAGGGAGGGTTCCATCTCGTCCTGATGGACATCCAGCTGCCCGTGATGAACGGGTTGGACGCCACCAAGGAGATCCGCCGACTCGAACGTCTGAACGGCATCGGGGTGTTCCCCAAGACGGCGTCGGGACGCTCCAGCGCGGCCAGTGCGACCACCAAGTCCCCGCAGGAGTTGGATGGGGGGTCCTACCTGTCTCTCAAGAAGGAGGACAACCTCCATGACCTCTCCCTCTTCAAGAGTCCTGTCATCATCGTGGCTTTGACGGCGAGCAGTTTGCAGAGTGACCGTCACGAGGCGTTGGCGGCGGGCTGCAATGACTTTTTGACCAAGGTACGTAATCAGCTTCTCACGATGTGCGGAAAGTTGTCGGAAGGGGGGTTATCGGCAAAGTACTAACATCGATCCAGCCTGTCCGGTTCGAGTGGTTACAGCAAAAGGTGACAGAGTGGGGCTGCATGCAAGCCTTGATCGATTTCGAAGGTTGGCGGAAATGGCGTGGGTATGTGGATGACAAGCAACCGGCCGTCATCGACGGAGACGCCAGCCCAATGCGAATCGGCAACGACCCGTCAACGACATCCCCTCATGGCCACCGAGAGCGGGAGCGGGAGACCAAGTCAAAGACGAAACCACCGGCCAGCAACGGAGTCCAAACCTCGTTGGTCGCCGGACCAGTGTTGTCGGACCTCAGTCGGGAAGATTCAGGGAGTACCAGTGGGGAGAACATGGATACGCCAGCGAGTCCGATGACGCGTGTGGAGGATACCGCGTAGATTCTTAAATTCTAACTTTTCTTATGTTGGCATTGCTGTCATTGTCTACGCTTTTGTCTTTGTTCTCTATCTTTGTTGTTTTGTTCTCTTCAGGGTAGATGCTTGTGTCTACTTAACGGATACCCAGCATCGCGCATTTACTGCGTTGTGCATTATGCATTATGCATTCTCAACTTATCTTTTTCTTTCTCTTTCTCTCTTTTGTCTGTGAATTGCTGAGGCTGTAGGTGGTGTTTGGGTATATTACATAATATATATAGTACGTAGCATAGTTGAATATAGTTTAGTATCATACTCTACATGGATGTGGACGTGATATGGATAGTTTTGCTCAAGGATAAGCTGAATGGGTTTTTTCAATATCATGAATATGAATCAGTACACCCATCAGTGTTTGATAACAAGATTTAAATAACTAGTTGATGAAGAAAACTAGATATCTGATATAGCGAAAGCATAATCAAACATGCACATGTATGTGCTTCACCTCAACCTCATAATCAATAATCCAATCTCATAAGCTTGGCCTTACTGGGAAGAAAAAGAAGAAAGGAAGAAAGAAAGATCCATGAATGTTTCCACAGGCTGTATAGAATAATTGAAGTATTGATTGAGACATGCAAGAGAGACGGACTGTGTCTAGACTCTAGAATCTATAGACTCTAATGATATAGGAAGTATCAGGTCGCAAGTAACTAAACCTCTTTCTCGGTATTTCCTTATGTACCCAATTATTTCAGGTAAGAAGACGGCAATAGTGAGGGAGTATATCATATTTCAAGGGCTCGAGTATGTCCTCCCGAGGCCCCTGAAAGCTTCACCATCCAGGCTTCGGTCTAGAGCTGTCGAAGCCATCCCCTTTCTTTCGAGGTTCTAAGATTTTTGTGTTTCTTAAGTATAAGAAAGAGACCTACATGATGCTAGCTGTTATTTCTATCCTCGTCATGCAGGTTATTACTGGGGATATCATGCTGAGAGTGCCTAGAGTAAACCTAAGCTATTTTACCCATCAGCAAAGATGTTCTATTCACCCGATATTTGACGACTTGCGGTATGAGACAGATACGAATATATATTATGCCAGTTGTTTATCTTGTTCCAAACCCCCGATCCACACACAAACCCCCTAGAACCCTAGCGACTGACTATCGAACACTAGACCAAAAATCTGAACCAGATTGCCGGGTCAAAATATATGACACCGCTCAAACTTTCCACCCTTCCTCTAGGACGTCACGAACACTCCGCGGCTGGATCTCCGGAAAGCGGCGGTTAAGCGACTCTTCCTCGGACAGATTCATGTCGCCAGCATTTGACCAGCGGGCAAACGTAGCAAGAATGTACTGGAGCTGTTCCTTGGGGAAGGCTGGGTATATAGACGGATGTGATGGGAGCTCCGTGGTTTGGAAGGTTTTCAACTTCTCTTCGCTGTCGTGTATGATGTTGAACTTGACACCTGCGGATAGACGTTAGAATGGTTGCGGCCACAGACCTAAATCATAGATGTATATATATATATATATACCTATATATAGGTAGGTAAACGAGTAGTGTGGGTGGAGAGGGGTGGGGGAAACGAACCTTTGACCTCTTCCGCAATGGCAACAAATTCATTCCACGTCTTCTTATCGCCGATGATAGTGCTCCGCTCGGGCCAGTCCGGCGTGCCAACGAAGGCGGCAACAAACCTGGCCACATCGAAGGTATACGTGAACACGACGGGCACGTCGCCCGATCCGGGGATCGCGGCTGTGTTGTGCGCCATGTCGACGACAAGAACGAGTGACTGCTGGAGGTAGCTTTTGACTTTGGGCATCCCGTAGTAATCCAGGAAGATCCCGTTCGAGATGAAGCTGTACTCGAGGGTTGTTGTTGATTGCAGCTTTTGCGCTGCGGCTAGTTTGCCCTTGATGGTGGGGAAGAGCGCTGCGTGTCTGTAGACACGGTGGTATTGGTTAGCGTGTCATATGAGGGATATTGTGCCAGAAAAGGGGGGGCCTCTCACTCTTGGGTGTAAGGCAGGCCGAACTCGCTCGGGATGAATCGCTTCGTGCTCGACGACTTCTCTGCAGCTTCGATGAGGTTCAGCTGGGCGGTGCTGGTGGTGTCGTCCATCACGGAGACGGCAGATATGACGGTGTCGATCGAATTGCTTTGCAGCAGACTGGTCAGGGATTCGACATTGGAATAGTCTGCGAGAAGCAGTGGAATGCCTAGCTCTTTGGCTAGGTCGTCGTCGGCCTAGATGATTACATGGTCAGCATTTATACTGAGAATATCCGGTCGCGAAGTTACCTTTCTTGTCAGAACGTAGACGGAGTGGCTCGTCGTGTCTCTCAATGCCTCGACTATAGCGCGGCCCAGCTGGCCGGTTCCGCCAGCGACAGCGATGATGGCCATGGTTGAGATGGTAAAATAATTAGCTGGTTGCTGGATGTTGGATCTTGCAGAGAAAGCGAGTATCTCTGGGGGTATTTATATCTATACATTTTTGAGCTTTGGGCATCGGAGTTAACGGCCGTTGCGACGGACACAGACATGCATCTGTTCGAGATGCTTAGCAATGACAGCATCAGATCCATGGCATGGATCATCACACCAGGTACTGTGATTGGCCGCATAAGCAGATCTGGTGCAATTGGTCTCCACATTCAGGAAATCCCGCATGGGAATTTGTCAGTCGGATCCAATTTGCTTCCGACAACCAGTAGCCAGTTCGTGGTCGAGTAGATTATATCGACAAGCGTATCGACGTCGAGAGCCAATTACGGCAATTTCCTGCTGCTTATCTGAAGTAGCTTTGCCCAAAATGGAGGGCTCGGAAGAGGTCAATCCACCACCCAAGGACACCCGCAGACGAACATCCAATGTAAGATATCCGTCCGTGCCCGCGATCCCAGCGGATGACTCCAACCATCTGTGTTAGGCGTGCGTACAGTGTCAGCGGAAGAAAAAACGCTGCGACGGTCGTGTCCCACGATGTACTTTGTGCACAGAGCGCCAGTTGGCTTGTACTTACCGCGGAGTCAGATATCGGGGGCGAGGGAAAACGTCGGTAGTTCAGTGGGATATGGATGGCGTCATGAGCTAATTCCTACTCCAGGAGGCTACATCTGGAGAAGCTTGAGGCTCGGCTCGGTGAACTGGAAACGTCTTTACGACATTCGATGACCTCGGTGGGGTCCGCTAGCAATGAACGTTCCATAGTCGGAGCCGATCAGAACGGCGCTCAGTCCACTCCATCAGACAGGCTGGATTCTCCGGACTCTGAAGCCAGTCAGCCAAAAGGTCGCTCGGATGACCCCGGGCAAAATCAAACAGCGCTGCGAGACCGATTCTTCACGGTATTCCCAGCGCAACCAACGGCGGAAACGCTCCGGTTGGAGGCGAACCACGGCGCTTTCACCAGCCCCATCTTCATCCAACTTCCTCCAAAATCGCATCTCCAGACTTTGTTCGAGGTAGCCCTTGGCGAACTCAACTACCAGGTGCCCTTTTTTGACATTCCCTTGCTGCTAACTCTGTTGGACGAACACTTTGCACACCCGACTGTTCCCCGAGGAGACCACCCCCAGCGCTGGGCCATGCTCAATACAGCCGTAGCTGTCGCAATCCAGCTCCGGACCGCCAAGGGCTCGGAGGATGCGATGATGCAGCTATCATGGGCTTTCTTTAAAAATGCCTTCAGCATGTACCCCGCCATTACTTTACGAGGTACTGACATCCTGGCTTTGGAAGCGCTGCTCGCTATGGCTCTATACATGCAAGGCTCAAGTGATCTGCGAACCACTTCGGTCCTGGTATGTGCCGCCGCACGCCTGTCACTAACACTTGGATTGCATCGAACGACTTATTACTCTGGGCTTGACCCTGCTGCGGCGAGCCGGAGTAGGCGGGCCTTCTGGGCCTCTTATATCCTCGACAGGGACATGTCCGTTAGGACGGGGCTGCCTTCTACCTTCGATCACGAGGCGATCAGCTTCCAACTTGATCTCGTTGGGCCAGGTAGTCACAACTTGGGAATGGACGCGTCGGCGTCCACTCTTATCCAATCCCAGGTTCAACTAGCAATGATTGAGTCCACCGTCGCGAAACGGCTCTTTTCTACCTCTACTAGTGAAAAAAACGTTCACCAGCTCATGAACATCGTAGCTGAGCTCGACAGCCAACTCATAACCTGGAAAGCAAGCCTCCCGTTATATCTCCGAGCTGATCATATCGGCCGGTCCACAGCAACAGCAACAATAGCCAAGGAGCCTATCATCCTCCTGCACCTCGCATACTACAGCACACACTGTGAGATCCACTCCTTCGCCGCGCACCTCGACCATCAAGACACTCGCAGCACCACATGGCAAGTCAAGTCCGCAGGGATCGCCCAGATATCAGCAGCCTCGGAGACCATCCACCTCCTGCAATGCTTATCGCGCCAGGAACAGCCTGGATATCTCTGGTACGTATAGTCACAAACCGTGAAGCAGACACATCCTTCTTACTGATCTTAACCAGGCATATTCTGTTCTACGCTATGGCTGCATGCATCACGCTCGTCACTGTTGTGCTCGAATCGCCCATGGATTTCCAGGCGCGTTTATGCGCCGAACGACGCATCGGTGATTTCGTGGACTTCTTGAGAGCGCTGCTGCGTGATGGAATTCTCCATGTACAAGCTGTATTAGATCTGTGCTGCGAATTGGAAAAGCTAGTCCGATCTACGGGGTCGAACGTGGCGAATGCAGATGGAACCTGGTCCTCGGTTTCACCTAGCAATGGTATCATGCCTCCAGACCTCGACACATGGACACAGGTACGTTACGATCCCCATCGATCTAGAGCAAAGAACAACAACAGAAGAACCGATGGGGGGAGTGGGAAACAGAATCTTTCTACTAACCACTGAAACAACAGCACATACAATCCCCCATCCACATCAGAACAAGCAGCATGCAGCTTGCCTCGGGGCTCCTCGGCAACATACCCAACCTGTGCTCGATCGCAGCGGCTACCTTTTCGAATCTTGTACCTGGCGTGCAGATATCTCCGGTTTCGAGCCTGCTGGCGCCGCCGTCGCTGGATCCTGGGACGTATGGGTTTGCGTTTGGTTGATTATTTTCTTCAATACCTATTTACCTACTTATCTACCTACCTACTTATCTACCTACCTACTTATCTACCTACCTACTTATCTACCTACCTACTTATCTACCTACCTACTCACCTATCTACTTACGTACCTTTTACGTACCTATTTACCTACTTATTTACCTACCTATTTACCTTTTACCTACCTGCAAATTGGTGGGTTGGTTATGTACAGCTAGACCCGTTGACATAACCTTGCCTAGCCATGTGTATCTACCTCTGGTTAGGAGATGGTCTAAATGGTTGGTTGGTTGGTTGGTTGATTGATTGATTCGGACTCCTTTCTTATCAATTTGATATGTAGGTGGGTGGATGTGTGGGATATTTCGATCCGTTCATCGTATAGATTTTTATGGAAGGTACACTATATGAGAATAATGGATACATAGCATGTATTTATTTTATTAAAGAATGAATGATTATAATACGATTATATCATGTCTTGGAGTTAGATAAAAGTTGGGAATGTTGAATAGATGTAATAGATGTAATAGACATTGATAAATCATGTGAGTCGTGTCTTGACCTTGTACAGATACAGCGTAAAACTACACTCTATCCTTGGAACATATAAATCATGTCACGTATGAGTTGATGTTGATACCTAGGAGATAGATAAAATAAATAATACATAGAGATACAGAACACTCCATCCACGCTCAATCCTAGAAATACAAATATCGATATCGATGGCCAGTCATTCCGAATTCTAGTCTCGTTGAGAAGAGACAAGACAGTGGCTGGATAATTTGATGGACAGTAGAAATTAAACCTCCACACGAGTCGGGATCTTGACTTGTCCCTTCTTGCGATCTTCCGACGGCACACCATATCGTCGGCCCGGGGCACGCGAGCCACGTCCATCGTGTCCCACCGTCTGCTCGCTGAACTCGACGTCCCGGAAGCGGAACTCGAACCGCGACGCCGCCGGCGCCACCTTGTTCGTGTTCTGCTCCTCGCGCGCGGCCGCCTGTGCGCGCTGCTCGCCCTCGAGGCGCTCCTGCTCTTGCAGCCGCGTGTTGTAGTATTTGTTGGTCTCGCGCGGCTCCCCTGGGTGGGCGAGGCGGTGGCGCTCCAGCGCCACGAGGTGCGGGTGCGGGATACGTGCCTCCGCTGGCTGCAGGACTTGCGTCTCGAAGTCGCCCTTGCCGACGCGCTCAATGCGGCCGGGCTGCTGCGTCGCGCGGTCGACAGCCGCAGTGGGGTCAGCCGCGATGGCCGCAGCCGTGGCGTGATCTTGGGCCGGCGCGGCGGAGAAGACGCGGCCGGCGTCGGCACGCGTGAAGTGACGCGATTCTGGAATCGGGTGGAAGATTTGTGCGTTGGTAAGCTTGTGCACGGGCAGGTCGTTGATGGACTCGTGTGCCCATTTACGCTGCATCTCAGGGTCCTTGTACAAGGGTGTGGTGGGCACCATCTCGTGGACGGCTCGGGCATATGGAAGGGCCAACTGCTTGTTCTTTGCATCGAATGCTGGTCAGCGACTGCGAATGAATTTTGCTTGTGGGAAGTGTAATATGTGGTGGGGTTGTGCATCAGATTAAATGGCGTTCTAAGCATCCCGGTCTTTGACCGGTCATAAAGACTAATCGAAAATTGCTTTTTTTCTCATCATGCAAGTAGGTACCTTGGTAAAGGTGGAGGAAACGAGGCAAAGAATAAGGGGAAAGGAAAAAAAAAATAACATACCTGACTCTTCATCCTCTTCTCCAATTCAACCAACCGCACAACAGCCGCAACCCTCCTCATATCAACACCCAACTCCACACTAACCGCACGAACACTCTTCTTGTTCTTGCCCGTTACCCGAGCATGGATCTCATTCCGCAGCTCCTCACTGAGGATATTCTCAGCGGAGAAATAGGGGTTCAGCGGGAAAGGGTGGGTGAGGGCAGCCTTGCTATTGGCACCCTCTTCGCCGCGCAGCCGACGCTCCTTCAGCCGCGTCAGGTAGTTGGTCCGCCCCGGAACGTGGGACTTCAGCTCGGAGCCTTCTTTGGCCAGCCATTGGAACATGTCCGTCCGCCATTTCCGGCTCTGGGGGGCTGGTGTTGTGCTGAAGGTGCGGCTGTTGCCATTGGAGGCGGTGCTTGTGGAAGGGAGACGGGAAATGGAGGGGGATGAGGCTGTGGTGGAGGAGGTGGAGGAGAGGTAGGGGAGGAGGGAGTTTGTAACCCGTTGGTTATGTATCCGGGGGGGCATTGTGGAGGTGTGTGACGGGAGGATACGGGGAAAAAGGGGGGGGTGGGGGGGGGAAGAAAGAGGCAATATGATTATTATGGTAGATAGTATACAATTGACCGGCAGACGGCCAATGGAGGAGTGGTGGGAGGGGGAGGGTATGGAGGGAAGATGGTTGAGGAAGACAACCGAGTGGGAACGCGAGGTCGAAGAAACTTTTCTCTGCGTCGGCCCGGGTCACGTGTGCGCCGGGAGGATCCGTGGCCTCAGGCACGAAAATCTGACCCACCGGGATCACCTGACACGTAGTCACCTGACCTACCGCGTACATACGACGCCTACTGACGCTATGGATGGAGATTCGGATCAAAGAACGAAATATTTCTCGCTGACATACCAGAGATCAAAGAATAATAATAAGTAATGCGCCTCTTTCCCTCCTGGTCCAAGATGCGGCGTAAGAATCGAAAAAGGAATAATAACGCGTTCATCCAAAGTAATATCAACGGCCTCCCACAAACACCCGGGTAAGGAACACGCGCTGCGAACAGGATGCAAGTCGAACAAACAGTGATCAGGAAGCAGGAAACACCAAGAAAGAACAGGTCAAGAAACAAGGGGCGAAGGGTAAAGAAACAAAAACAAAGCGCTAGAAATGGACAGGCGAGCAAATACCAGATGCCGTTGACCCCGTGGAAAAGCGTTCGTCAGATCGAAAATCCCAAATTATAACCGTGTAAACGCCTCCCACGATGGGTGCTCTCCCGGAAATCCCAGATGCTTTATCATGACATGAGTTGATTGTACCACGCGCAGCACGGCCGGATGCGATTTCCTTCTCTTTTTCTCTCTTCTTTTTTCCTTTTTGCTTTTCACTTTTTTTGTCGTTTTGGCTTTTCTTCGTCGTTGTCCTTTGACCCGGCGGTCCGTCCATTCTCCTGCGGGGTTGGGATCAACGACAACATCCATCTATCCATACCACGTTCCGCCTTAAGAGATACATCCGCGACTGCGAAACGGAGATCCGGAGACAGACAGATGGAAGTGGAATGCGAAGCGGAACCGAGCGCTCGACACCAATAGAGATCTATCCGACCCATGATGGCAGAACGCAAGAAAACACAATACAGGGTATGAAAAGATAAGGCAAGAAGGGATAGAACACAAAGGAATTATAGGAACACAAAAGCCAACCAGGAAAATCCCGAAGTTCCCGCAGGAAGAATCATTAACACACGGATGATCAAAATGCAGTTCCCCCAAAAGAAAGCGACAGTATAACAGGGCGCCCATTAATCCATGCTGCTGAGTGACACAAGAAAGACAATCATCAAAAAGAATAAGAAAGGGGTGAGGAAGGTGACAGTGAAGAAGAATAGAAAAAGAAGGGGGGTAAATAGGTCAAAAATAGAAAAGGAAGATGAACGGATAGCAGAAGCATAAAGCGCGAGTCCAACCTTACTCCAAGGAGGAAGGGGTGCCTCCGAATGCTTGTTCTAGCTCGCGAAGAAAGAAAGAACGAAAAATAAAAAAAAGCAGCAAATTCCCAAATTGCGCCAACTACCTGGAATGACTCATGAAAACATGCCGGACATTAGCGCCCCTCGGGTCCTCGTTTCCACAACTCCCCCACCGCTCACTACCGACCAAGCATGTAGTCGGGGTAAGGGGAGTTGAATTGCCCCGGGCTGGGACCGGTGGTGCCGTTGGTGCCGTTGGCTGCCCCGGCGGAGGGGGGCGGCGTCGGGGTCATCATCGGGTGCAAGGGGCTGCGGATCCCGAGTCCCGCATTGGGATTGTAGGCAGCGGCGGGATTGGGAATTGGCCCATGGGACCCGGGGCCGTGCAGGGTGCCGTTGCCCCTCATGCCGATCGGCTGGGGCAACCCGGGCGGGGCCTGCGACTCCAGTCCCGGAGGTGGTCGGGTGACGCCCGCGAACCCGTGGCCCGACAGACCGGCGAGGTTGGCGCCGCCGGCGCCGGCGCCCCCGGATCCCACCCCCGACGACGCCATGGCTGTCGCAGCGGCAGCGGCGGCAGCAGCAGCCTGCTGGGAGGACTGGCCCGATCGCACCCCCAGCGGGTTCTTGGAGAAACTGAGGCGGATGCCCGTCTTCATGCTGTTGGATAGCCTGAAGCCGTACAACTCAGTGAGGGACTTGCCAGCCGTGCCGACATCCTCGAATTCGACGAAACACATGGGACCGTTCTGCTTATTCCGGAAGCAGAGTCGCTTGTAGCCGCGCTGCTTCGAGAAGAGCGCCTTCAACTCCTCCTCGGACGTGTCCGGCGGCAGGTTGCCGACGTACAGTGTGTTACAGGGCGGATTCTGGTCGTTCGGGTTGGCCGCGGGGAGGCTGTGGCTGTGGCGGGACGGATGGGAGTTCCTTGGGGGGTTGCCGTGCGGTTTGCCGTACGGGACACCGTGACCGGCGCCCATGGCGGTGGTAGGGGTCATGGACGGGGCAAAGGCCGGGGAGGGCGTGGTAAGGCCCATGTGTGCGGCGGACCCGCCCGAGGGGTAATTCGGCACGGGGGGCGAGGAGATGTTGGTCGCCAGCGAGAGATTGGCGAACTGGCCGGTGGGCATCGGCGGGTTGGTCGACCGGCGGTAGGAGAGGGAACCGGCATGTCCTTTCTCCGCGTAGGCCAGCGGATTGTCGAGGATCACGGTCGTGTCATCCTCCGGTTCTCCGTCAATCATCGCCTTGCCGCTGACGCGGGGGAGGTCGTGGCCGATGCCGTTGCCGATGGGCGACTGTGGGGAGAAAAGGGTGTGGATGCGGTGCCCGGCATCGGCGGGGGCGCCGGCGGCGGTGGAAGGGGGGAAGGAATCGCTGGCGGCCGATGCGGGGCCATTGGCGGCGAGGCTCTGGAAGGTGCCGTTGAAGCGCGAGGACTGGCGCGAGACGGGACCGTTGGTGGGAATGCCGCTGCCCAGGAAGCCGCGCGACGTGGCGGAGTGATCGATGGTGTTGCGCCGGGGGCCCGGGCCATTGTACAGCTCCACGATCATGTTGGCATTGTCGGTGGAGTTGCGCTTCCCGTGAAGCAGCAGCTGCGCTTCCTCGGCGGCATCGGGCGAGGCGAACCGCGCGATGGCACTCTTGTATCCGGCATCCTCCGCGGGATCGTAGGGGATAAACTCGACGTCGACCAAACCCTTGGAGAAGAGCAACATGCTGCGCAGGGCGTCGTGACCCGTGTTCTGGGGAAGTTTGCGCATGATGATGGCGTTGGTGCCGGAGACGGGGGATCGCGCGAAGCCGTTGAGGCGGCGGGACGACCGGTCGGAGTCGGGGTGGCGCATGGTGGTCGGGGTGACGGCGTCCAAAGCGGCGGCCGAGGCAGCGAGTGGGGAGAAGGGGTCGGAGAAGGAGGGGGTTAGCGACGAAGTCGGATGCGACACGGCGGAGTGATACACGTCGGTCGACATCGCATTCTGAGCCGTCGACGGCGGCTGCGACGAGGGAAAGGAGGGATGTGGCGGCGATGCGCCCGACGAGACGGACGGGGTGTGTTGGTTGGTGTTGAACGACCCAGGACTTGTACGGGCGGACTGATTCGAACTGCCACTCATGCCTTGCGAACAGACACCTTTTTCCGATGACACAAAGGGGGGAGAGGAGAGAATTCCACGCGTTGGTCGATGGGGGAGTTAGACGGACGTCGACGATCTGAGTGCGTCCGGTGTGTGCGATGCGGAGGGGGAGGCGAAACGGATGATCAACGCCGACGATGATGATCGCAGAAAGTCTAGAACTCTGGATGCGAGATGCACATATGCCGAAGGGTCTCGAAATAGACGATTGGCAGCAGAGAAACGCGCACGCACAGGTCGTGGCGGGAACGAAATTGCGACAACCGGAGGGACCAGATAGAGGGAGGGGGGAAAAAGACGACGGGATAGGCAGTGATACGCTGAGTAATGATGGAATCACAGGACAGGAATGAACGGAGGGATCCGATGCGACAGGCAAGAAATATGACTTGACTAGTCCTCGAGGTAATCAGATATGGATGAGATGGACCGGGGAATAGTCATAACACGATGCGAAGCAAAGACCAGGGTTGGGGTTCCGAATAGGAGAAGCAGGGAAAACGTGAATGATGATGGAGGAAAACGAGAAGAAGAAAGAGAAGCAGAAGGGAAGGGGGTTGTTAGGTGGATGCGAAAGGAAGAAAAAGGTAGAGAAGAGGAAATAATCCAGAGGTGCGACAGAATAGAAATAGAAATAGGGACGTGAGTATTGGGGGGGCGGTTGAATTTTGGGGGGGAGGGGAGGGAGGAAGAGTGGTTAGGAGTGTAAAGATCAAGAGAGAGAGAGAGAGGATGGGAAGGTTTGATTAGCAGGAACAGTAACAGTAATACAGAGGGTCGAGGTCAGTGATGGTTTAGGTGTAAATTATACGGAATCCAAGAGGGGGGAACGAAAGGAAGAACACGGATGTAGAGGGAGAAAGGGAAGTGATGTGAAAGAGAAAGAGAAGAGAGAGGAGGGACTCCAGAGGGGGGAATAGATGAATGAATGGCTTGGGATGGCTTGTCGGGTGGTATGGCCAGGCTCGGTATTATGGGGTCACGTACGGTATTACTCTGTCATTACACGGGAATACACCACACCACGGGGGCCAACTAGCGGGTACCGATCCTCCAGAGAACGCCAAAATCCAACCAAACGGACCCTGTAATCGGATGACGCCTCCTGAGTTCTGTCGAGTCGAGTCGACTCCGGAACAGTCAACCTTGGGTCTGCGGGTTGAATGGAAAAGAGGGGGGAGAACGGTGTTCCATGGTTCCGCTCCATGACTCCAGCCCATTCTTCTCTATCTTCCTCTTCTCTTTTAATCTGTCTGAGAAATTCAATGTATCGTCATCATGATGTTGAACAGCTGAAATGAGTCCAAACAAACTAACCACCACGCTAACCATCAATCCCTATCCAACCAAAGCCGACAGTCGACGTCGGACACGACGCGCTTCCTCCTGGATCGGGCTGGCGATCGTCCCTGACCCTGTCGTCTGGTTCATCCTCGCCTGTATGTTACCGTATTGGTTTTTCAACCCTCCCTCGAGTCTAGGTCGTTCATCGAACATCGAGCCTGATCGATCCACCATGTTGACACCGGCAATCATGCCTGTCATCAGCATGAAGGGAGCAAGGCGTCAGAACAATGGAGTCGTTTCCGCTTCTGTGGAGGGATGCGCGACTGTCACTTGCCGAGTGCGGCGCATCTGCCGCATGCGATGGTACGTGTGCCGAGTGTATCTGAGTATACCATCCATACATACATACAGACCTTCTCTACACTTTTGGCTTGTAGTCGTGTCGTTGATTTGTTTGTCTTTAGTTGGGACATAAACAATATCAATGACAATAAGACCACATAAAATAAACTCGATAGATCAAATAACATAACTGTAAAGTTGATCATGACAGCCGAGGAATGGTGGACAATGGATCTCTCTGCTCCACTTCCAGCCATCAGGCACGCCCAAGGTGTCCACTTTTCAGGGTCGCCAACAGAGAACGCAACTCAAACCCTATTCTCCCCTGAAGACTCACCAGATCAGCCACTTTCCGACCAGTGCCGCTATATCTTTCTTGAGTCACGCTACCGCGATGGTCAGGAGGCGGTGCCACTCTGTACAACACAACCATCGCGGAAGCCGTGGGCAAAGGACGAATGACGACAGTGTGAGCTCTCTCTCTTTGTGAGTTGCGACTAGTTCCTGGATGAGTCGGGAGAAGACATCAAGACCGTGACTTTCCGGGTGTCTACCTACGGGATTTCTCTAGTGCGATTGTATACTCCTGCATCAATGCGTGGATCATCATGTGATTAGACTTTTCATACACGTTTTAGAATACCACAATATCTTGTTCCATTCTATACATTGATTCATCTATCTTAGATCTTCTCCTAATGATGACCGATTCTGACGTCCCCAATCCACCCTAGATCGGAAAACACTGCACAATGCCAGGATGGGCCCTGACAGCTGGACGAAAACCAAAGGTTAAACGGCACCACCGACGCCCCCGATCTGCGGCCTAGAATTGTGTCCGTGGCCAATCATCTGGCTTGGTGGTTACTGTTATGGTTCTTGCCAGCTATACCATATTCCATATAGTTTGTATTCTATAGGCATTGAGGGTTTTTTATCTATATATATGGAGATTATGAGTTATAACTGGAGATCTTATCATATATCCTCTCCTTGTAACCCAGTCCGGGGATGCACTTGTGACGTAGGGAGAGTAGTAGCCCAGGATTGACTATTCTCTCCCCTGTACCCTTGCGCAATAATACTCCTAGCCCTAATGGTAGGCTAGAGCTTGTAGGTAGATATAGATATAGATAGAGATAGAGATATAGATATAGATATAGATATAGATATTGGTATAGGTATGTATACAAATTACTACACGTGTCTTACAGTCAAATAGCATCGTATTTTCTCGATATTGAACTTTCTAATTAGGATGAGGCGGCTGTATTAACACACAGATGGACTTAATCTCTACATTTAAATGAGACTCTATTAGTGTAAGTATCATGAGGTAGATAGAACTAAGTGAATATGATACTAATTTACATGATAGGCTTCACAGGGACTACCTAGTAATGAAGTGATCAACCTCAAAGGAATTCACATCTCTTGAGTACCTATTGTGCAGTCACTCTATCATCACCTTGCTGTCATTGTGCTATCACTACTATCATAGGAGATAAATACCAACCTCTTTGTCTTCTTTCCTCTTCTCTATACCTTTGTTCCTATGTCTAGAGAACCCTATCTCTTCTCCGAGAATCATGCGTTTTACTACTACTTGAAGTAAAACATCTTCCATATCGTTGTATTGAAGTCAGGACTACTTATGAAATCCAAAGCGTCATGATTTCTTTTATACCCGGATGATAATTATACACATCATATTACAAACTCTACTTCATACTCACAAATATGTTGACAAACGCCAAAACCGACCTCGTCTCATTTGACGAACTCTGCACTGCAATCAATCCAGCAATCGAACAGAGAAACAGCGCACACAGCAATTCATACGCAGTTCTACTCCGCTGATAAGATGACAATGCTCGCCCTTCCAAGATACCACATACTCTTAAACCTTACTAAAGATACTAAACCTTCCCAAAGCCAAACAAGTGGTCCTCCAGCCCACAGATTACATGACGGGAAAACTAGCTGTAAAGATTATACGACGACAGCGCGAAGGACACCGCTTCGTGGAATTGACGGGTCTTGTTCAAACCTCGTGTGGGAGGGAAGGTGCCGTGAAAAAGCCTGTGCATGGATCTCGAAGGGGTATACAAAACGGACTTTACGTGTCTCGTCATCCGAGGTGCTTATTCGATCTATTCAAAGCCCAGACTTTCAGAGACATAAATCTGGTCTCGGGAACCAGCACCCAAAATCTTCTCCCGGCGCTGCAGCAGCACAACATTGCAGCAACCTGGTCCTTCACCTGCGCCGCTTCCTCCAAGAAGGAGAACGTCCCCTTTGGTGGAGGTTTAAAATAAAGAAGTGGCGAGGGAACTCCAGAAGTTCACAAACAAGGTGTCTCGGACTACAATTAAATTATTTCTATTTCTCTGCTGTTGCTCTGTTAAACTCATCTTTCAATTGCGGTGTTTGCTTTTGCTACGTTTAGCCAGTTATTCTTGAGGAATCTGCTTTACGTTCAGTGTCAAAAGGATAGAAGTCTGTCTGAAATCCACGCCCTGAAAGGAATACTTGTAAGCGACCATCGCCGTTCATCTGGATATAAATCCTTCCAAAACTCTACACCCCGGCAAATACAAGATCGGAACTATATATGTAAGCATTTCTATATGATACAGTATACGATCATGTCTACGTACGAGTACCGCGCAACCAACATCTGCTCCAAGACGCCTCGTCAATACCTAATCAGTCAACGCGCCGGCTATCCGCGACAGCCGACTGGACGCAACCCCATTCCGCTGGAGCAGAGTTATCACGGCGCCTCATGGCGCCTGTAAGTTCACGTTGGCTGGAAGTGATCCGCGGTTTTTGAATATTACGAAGGGGTTCTCGTCAGGATGTCTCACCACTGCTGTTAATACATCCGCCGAACCCGGAGATGAATTTGTTTGGGAATTGCCTCATACCGCACCGGAACTGAAAGCCGGCGAGACTACGTGACTGGATCCCACCTACGTAAATATTAGATAGGATATACCAGCCGGTTGAAGCTATGATCAAGATGACGTCTCCATGACAAGCCACGGCGTCAAGACAGCTCAGGCAGAGCTAGGCTAGCGGAAATTGGGAATCTCTCATGTCATAAATAATATAACAAACCCTCATAATGTACAGATAGGTAGTCAGGTCAGAAGTAGCTAGCTCTTCTGCATCCCAAACCAAAAATAGAGCAATAATATAACAGCCCAGTGTAAACGCCTCGACAAATGCCAGAATCAAACCCGCTCAGAGGGTCACTTGAGAGGGCGCGCTCTCTCTCGTTGAACCCCGTAGCTAACGCATCACGACGAAAACCACCAAATAAGATGGATGTGTGTCAACGCTCAGTTCTTCTGCTTGGGTTTCATCAACCCGCCCTATAGTTGCAACATTGCTAGTCAGCTAGTGTCCTTGAAATAGATGTCTCGTTCGTTCTCCCGCGAGGTATAACCCACCAGACTCAATAACTTCCACACACTGTCGCTGGGCTGCGCCCCCACACCAAGCCAGTATTTCGTCCGCGACTGATCGAGCGTCACGTCTTTGATTGGGCGAGCCGGGGCGCTCTCGTCGTGAACGTTGTTGTTCTTCTTGGGGATGGGGTCGTACGTGCCGATGACTTCGATAGGTTTGTTGCCGCGCGCGGATCTGTTTCTGTTAGCTGCGAGGAAGGAGAGAATATTTGAGGAGTGCTTGAGTTGCGAGATAGCGACTTTTCTCCTCGTCTGGAAAGGAAAGTAGAGCGAGGGAAAAGAGAAGACATACCGAGCCTGCGCAACGACGATGTTGTAAAAAGGCTGGTGCCTGTTGCCGAAGCGAGCGAGACGAATGCGAAGAACCATCTTGGCGGGTAGGAATCGACGTTGGACGGGGAAAACTGCTGGCGCTGCGAGACAAACCTCCGGAGACAATTAATTGATTCTGATGCGATTCCCATCGGCGCTGCTCCTCGGGGATTCAGTAAATCCGAATTATTCTAATTGGGATTAGCGTTGATTGACGTGGGGCTACTTACATAAGCGTGATATGATGATGCTATGCTAACTATGATGCAATGAACGCATTTCACTTATTTAGTTCAGCCTTTCCTGCTTTGGAGTTATTCAATTGGTCTTGTCATTATTGCCTAGCGATTTCACTGTCAGATAGATATCTTCTGACTAGTCAATTTTGTGAACCGTGCCGTACTGTATGTTTCGGCCTGCATTGTTCTCTCGCTGCCTTCGTCCTGTTGCACACCGGTACAAATACTACTCCCGAACCGCAAGGATGTCGTTGAAGGTGCGCTCTCGCCTCGAGGATATATGTGCTAGACTGGGCTGATATCTGGGTAGGCCATCTCGTCGAAAGATGCCGCGTCGCTTGACAAGGACCTTATGGACGCGGACATCGGCGGTTGGTCCTTGGACCAGCTGATGGAGCTGGCGGGGCTGTCTGTTTCGCAGGCTGGTATATTGACACCTTCTGTCAAGGCGGAGAGGGCTGGACTGACAGCCTGTTACTTGTATAGTCTATCGAGTTCATCCCCCTAGCGCGGGAAAGAATGTCCTTGTGGTTTGCGGGCCGGGTAACAATGGTATGTTGTAGCACACCCATTGCTTTTTGACAAACACGACCAAAAAGGAGAAAAGAAAGCGATGAATTTAGGAAGATCTATGCTAATATGGCAAATAGGAGGTGACGGCCTCGTGGCAGCTCGCCATCTGGCTCAATACGGTTACACCCCATCCATCTACTATCCCAAAGAGGGCAAGAATCCTCTCTACCAGGTATGCAATCACGTCTTGCGACATAGAAAACAATAAAGCAGAGAAAGCAAAAAAGAAATAAAAAACTAACGAACCAGCGCCTCAAAACCCAACTTCACAACCTCTCCGTCCCCTTCATCACAGACCTCCCCCCCGCAATCCGCACCTCCGACTTCCTTGTAGACGCCATCTTCGGCTTCTCCTTCGGCGGACCTCTCCGTGACCCCTTCCCAACCATCATCTCGCAGATCGAGACCGCCTCGATCCCCGTCCTGAGCGTCGACGCCCCCAGCTCCTGGGACGTGGAGTCCGGGCCTCCCGAGTCTGGCCCCGGCTCGAAGTTCATGCCTGATGCCCTGATCAGTCTCACGGCTCCTAAGCCCTGTGTGCGCTTTTACCGGGGTCGACACTTTCTGGGCGGCCGCTTTTTGACGGACGCTGTGGCGAAGAAATATGGGCTCGATGTTCCTGCTTACCCGGGGATTGATCAGGTTGTTGAGATGCCTGTTGAAGCTGATGGGGGGAGGCTTTAGCGGTTGATGTTTTTGTTTTACTTTCTCTATCTCAGTCCACATACATATCTAATTATATCTATATTTTTTAGCTTGATTCATTGTATTTTTTTGCTTATTGGACTGTCTCTTTGAGCGGCTTTGCGCAAGCGAACGAAAACGCCTCACTATGACAGTCACTCAGGGTATAGAAATGTGACGCTTAGTATAAGCTTGTATGATTTAAAAAACTTGACCAATGGAGGTTCTAGACGGTTTGAAGTTCAAAGCATGGTTTTGCTTAGTGATGCTTTCAAAACCATAGATGTGTTGACCTGCTTGTCTGACTGAAAACCGTCGGTTTTCTCTGTACAACACATTTCAGGTCCGTGATGCGTATATACTTGTTCAATAAGTATACTAATTATATCGTAAACGAGGAATATGTCCACACAACGAAATTCGTCGTTTTAAAGCTACAGCTGGTGTCTATTTAATTGAAATCAGAGGTATATCGTGATTGATTGATTCATCAGGCATGACTAATGTGATATGTGACTCTATCATGGAAGCATTTCCCTACATCGACTCTCTGATCTCGTTGATAATTCCCTTCACCCGCGGCTCCTTGCCAATCCCAGACGTGGCGACATTGCCGAGGACGTTTCGCACGTCGTACACCTGCCGCGCCGCACTCTTGATTTCCTCGCCCAGCGCACTGATCAGGGTCCCCAGCGCCACGAGACTGCGGTAGACCGCTTCGGAGTCCTTCTCGCCGGAGATCATCTGTACCAGCTCGGCGAGAAGATGGAGGCCCATTTCCGAGGATTCCGGGTCGGAAGCCCGCCCCTCGGTGGTGAAGTAGACGGCGTAGTTGATGTAGAGGGTTGCGACGGCGATGGTTAAGTTGCGGTTGGGCGTCGCTCCGCTGCCGGCTAGTGCGGACTTCACTGCTGGCATGATCTGCTCGAGCTTGCTAACCGCGAGACGACGGCCTGCATCCGTCTCGAACAGATTGGCAAGCATCCGCACTGACAGCATGGCGTTGTTCACGTTCAGCGGCGACTCGAACACGCCGCTGGCTTGGATCCCGGAAATGAGATCCTTGCCTTGATAATCTGTGGTTGCGGTCACTGGAGTCGCTGCCGCCAGGAGACGCAGCAGATCTAAACCGGGTAGCTTGTTTACGGGTGGCCACGTCGTCGCAATCTTGAAAAGTAATGCAAGCCCGCTTTCCACCGCGGGAGACTTCGTGAGACTCTCTGGTTTCTCTAGTTGCCCGCACAGAGCGACCACCGTCTCGACTTCGGGGGGACTCAAGGACACATCCTTCGATCCAGACGAGGCAAGATGGTCGTTGATTTCTTGGATCTTCTTGGCGATCACCTTGAGGTTGGCGCCCGTGATGGAGAGGTATGTCTTCTGCGGGAGAACCGTGGGGCGGGATTCGGGGATCGATGGTGGCTCGGATGTCTCGCCTGGGCGGTAGCGTCTCTCCTGGCCCCAAGGGTCCGCACCCGGCGCGGTTTCTTGAGTAGGCTGGCCCAGAGTGGCCCCTTGTGTGTTCTGGACGATGAATTGTGCAACCTGGTCGAGGTAACTCATGGGAAGCTCGTTGTCCTGGATGAATTTCGTCGCCGCTTCGTACGGGTTCTGCGAGACGTTGAAGGGGAGTTTGAGGGGTGGCTTTCCGTCCTCCACATCCACATCGAATACATAGTCGTAGTCCTGTCCGTGGTACTCTGTCTTCTTCCCGCTGCTGGCCGCGGAGTCAACCACGGTGCCCACTGCGATCCACTCTTGCGATGCTGCCGACCACGTGTGAGCTGTGATGCTACCGTTGTCCTCGCGTATCATCTGCACTTGTCCGTCCTTGGTGCCTGACTTTTGCTTGAGAAACTCCGGGCCGGGTAGCTGTTCTTTGTTCACCTTGCCGACTTGCTGCTCGGGTATTGCTGATTCCCTCACCGTCTGCTCAAACTGCTGAATGACCTCTGGGCTGGCAACTCGCTCCTCGCTTCTGGTAAAGATTCGGGTAATACGGTCGCTTGCCCCAGTCACAATGTCGCCATTGTCTTTGCATGCATCGACGCTCCAGACGGAAATCGCTGGGTGCGTGATCGTCTGCACACACTGTGTGCCATTCCAGACCCTGACCGTCCGGTCTTCTCCGGAGCTCACCAACTCGCCCGACGGCAAGACGGCAATAGAATACACGAAGCTTTCGTGACCATGTAACTCGGCAACGAGGTCTCCCTTGAGGGTAAAGAGTCGAATTATCCCGTCGTTGCTGGCAGAGGCGAATTGTGCTCCGGAGGGATGAGACTCGGGCAGCTTGCACAAGGCCCGGACCACATCCTTCGAGTCCTTGATACTCCCTAACAGTTTCCCCGACGTATTGAATATCCGAATGATCTTATCCGCACAGCCTAGAGATAGTCAGTATCATGGTTACACCGTGCTTATCAAACCGACCTACCCGTGATGATAGTATTTTTGTCATAGGCGAGGACCGCCCAGACACTCCCTTGGTGGCCCTCCAAGACGGTACTGCATTCCCACTTGCCCACCTCCCACAATCGAGCGGAAGAATCCCAGCTCCCACTTACGATCCACCCACCCTCCGGTGACACATCCAAGGCGCAGACGTTGCCGGCGTGGCCCAGCAGCATTGCGTCGGCATTGTCGCCCGCCGTCTTGCCCGGTTGTTTCGCTTCGATGATCGTGTCCTGTCCCCCGGAGAGCACAAGACCCTCTGGAAATTCGGATGTGGGTGGGTAATATGCCACGGTGTTGACGAATCCCGATCCGTGGGAGGTGATGGTGTAGTCGTAGGTCGGAGGCGGGGTAGAGACAACTTTCCACAAACGCACGGTGGCATCTCGAGAGGCTGAGCACACCACATTGGAATTCAAGTAGGCCACGGCACGGACCTATATTCGGAGATGGCAGAGGTTAGAGATCAGAGGTCCGGAGAGGTTATGGTGGTGTTGTGGCGGTCAATGTCAACAGACGGGGGAACTCTTACATCATCGCCGTGGCCTTCTAAAGAAGCGGAGATCTTGAAGTCAGGCATGCATACAGTTTGTTCGTAGAGAGGAGATAAACAGGAGCAATTTGAGGTAGGTTAAACAAGGAGGAAAATGATAAAATGGAGGGATGATAATCAAAATGACTGGTCTTTTAGGGTCGCTTTGACCATTGAGTTGTAGTAGGGGGGGGGGAACTTGGTTGTCTCAACCCATAGTTAAGCCGACCATAGTTAACTGGATGGCGTAACTATGGTGAGTCAGCGCGATCAGGTACCATCACGTGCGCGGGGAAGAAGGTACTAGAACCTCAGCATCTAGCCCTACTTTTTCAATATCCTCAAGACAGTCGTGTAGACTGGAATCAATAGTCATGAAGAGAATGGAGTACTGTGCTGGATGACAGCTCTTTTGAGAGGTTTCTCCTATCTGACAAATACCAACCCTGCCAGATTGATCAACCTTTTGACCGTCAACAGTCCCAGACACACGTCTCATTGCATGAAGCATTTCCAATTCATTGTTTGTCTGCGAGAAATGAAATAACTCGACAGTCGAATGTCTTTGAGGGCAAGAGTACTACGGTGCTATGGGACAATGATTGAACCCAGATCTTTGATCAGCAGAATTGTCAATCAAGGCAGGCTTGTCTGCTTTCACTCCTGCATTGAACGGGTCAACAAAGCCGTTTGATGCCTTTGACTGGATAACATGATGAAAGAGTTGAGTTGATTGTCAAAACGATGTTGATTGTTGACATGAATCCATTGTCTTCGAAACCCTTTCAAACTCTAGCTCTGGTTCCCATTGTCAGTATCATATATGCTGTAGAATACTCATAATCATATAGTCTGTATATAAGACATCCTTATGCACGGTGGTATTATGCCGGACTTGTATCTTCATATTTGCATCTAATAATTTGGCACGTACTGAAACAATCTTGAGACTCTCACCATGGCCGCAGACTTGAACCAAATTGTAGGTTGATCTTTAGCACGCTGTTTGACTTCCCTTGCTAATGGAGCCACTTAGGATCTCGTCGTTGGGGGTAGATTTCGTTTACTGGAGTATGTGGCCGGTGGTTCGTTCGGAGAAGTCTTTATGGGTACGCATAACCTTCTGGCTCCCTCGGTTGTAACCTGCTAACCGTCCGATGCCGTAGCGACCGACCTCCAAAAACACAAAATCGTCGCGGTCAAACTGGAGCCAAAATTTGAGAATATTGATCCTTCTTCCCTGGGGATAGAGTTAAACATCTACCGGGCTCTCGTAGGAGGCGTGGGCATGCCAGAAATGTACTGGTTTGGCGAAGAGGGCGACTATAGAGTGATGGCAGTCGAGCTCCTCGGTCCCACCCTCTATGATCTCCTCGATTACGTCGGCAATAAGTTCAGCCTGAAGACAGTTCTCATGATTGCAGATCAGCTGATTTGTCGCCTTCGTTTCATGCACTCGAGGAAGATCCTCCATCAAGATGTCACCGCGGGTAATGTGATCATGGGCACCGGCCGGAAAGGCAACTGCGTCTACCTCACGGACTTTGGCTGTGCTGCCCGGTACTTTGAGGACCCGAGCAAGGCAGACCCATATGACAGGATTGGAACGGACAGTTTTGCCAGCTTAAGTGCGCACGCTGGACGTGGTAAGTCGCCTTTTTTCTTTCTTTCTTCTTTCTTTCAGACTCCTGGTTGACCATGCAAACTGACCATGCAAACAGCCCAATGTCCTCGAGACGACCTGGAAAGTCTCGGGTTCCTTCTGCTTTTTCTCCTGGGGAGTAAGTTTCCATGGAATGACTATGTTCCCAAATCCCCACTGGACCAGGACAAGATATGGAAAGACATAGGCCAAATCAAGAACGACACCACGATTGAGACGCTCTGTGAAGGTGTCCCGCATGCCTTCCTGTTGTATTTCCGACATGTCCGATCGCTACAGTACCACGACCGGCCGGACTACTCCTATCTGCGAAGTATCTTCCGAGAGTTATTTGTCGAGAGTGGATTTGAGTATGATCATGTCTATGACTGGACGGCTCAATTGTTCGAGAGCGCTCGGACGAGGAGACAGGAGGAAAGTGACGATAGCTCTACCCCCCCTACGGACGATAATAGGCCGATTGACTTGTATGCAAGTTGGCGAAATGTTGGATAGATATAGACTTGTTAGTTTTTTAGTTTTGAGTAATAGCAAAGATTTGTCTACAACTACGTCCGTCTTATGGTATACACAAGGTAGTAAGGTGCACATTTGAAGTATTGCGTGTCAGCAGTCCTTCCAACCGCAGTTCATTTTTCCCTTGCTCCATTTTCTGCGACTTTGTGTCCTTATATGATCGCTACGGGATACTATCACCTTGAAAAGTTTCAATATCATCAATTTGATGGCTTTGATATTGCCCGCATTCCATACTTTCTGTTTAGCTGCTAAAGGCTGGCATTTCGCAGCATGGCCCTGGGTTGAGTCTATTTTTAGCAGCCATTTTCGGTCACGGATTCTTTGATCGGTCGAGGTAGCTTGTCTATGGTTCGAACAGAGAGCCATTATATTACAAAGGGTCTTGAACCTTGACACGCTTGCGGCTCTGACAAAGAGTCATTCCATCACAAAGGGTTGTGGACCTCGACATGTGGGCTTTGTTTTCAACGCTGCACATCAGCCAAGCGGATATAAAGGAGATGAAACAAACAACAGCATTAAAGTACCGACTTCGACAACACTTAAGAAGAACGATATCGAACCTGAATCGAGCCTCGACACCCCAGAATATACCCCCTACTTATATCAACATTCAGGCTCAGTTACTATTGACCGTGATCCTACACTGCGAATAAACCTACCCCGTCTCCTTCTCAGGATGGAGAGACAAGCATTAAGCCCCAACCCTGACTGGGGGCGAAGGGGCCCGGATGGCGATAGTGACCTGCTCGCCCTGTCCTTACTTCCAGACTACGTGGATCTCGGACGTGCGTACTGGGATAGCTTGGACAAAATCCACCTCAGCCCCCGCGCGGTTCTCGAGTTCAAAATCCGAGCGGAGACCATGAAAAAGCTCAAAGAGCTCGCCGGCGAAGAAATTCCAGAGATAGAGGTGCCGACGATGGAGGGGCGCATGGCGACAGACGTGAAAGCATTCGCGAGACGCGGCGGCCCTGATCTCAGCAGCCTCCGAGGGCTGATTCTCCGGGTATGTGAGCCGTTTCCCTTGTCCATATCCGTGAAGAGAATTAACAGTGTCCATTCCTAGAGAGATGCAAAGGAAGGCATAGGCGGACCGATCATCGGTCCCCCAATTACCCGAGTCACCGCCTACGACGCAAACTTTGAAGTCTTTATGGAAAACCACGGCTGTGCCTTCGCCGAAGTAGAAGATCCCCGGCCTAAGAACATTGAAGAGCTGTCTGCCATGATCGGCAAGCGACGAGACTCCGTCACGAAATATACTTCCCGGGACTACATGACCTTCATAGATAAGGCCCGCGAGGAGCATGAAATCGAAAGATTCGACGACGTCTTACTGGCCATCTACCGCGACAAAGACAACATGATGAGCGGACCGGACATGGAAACCCGATGCCACGAGCAGCTGGAAGACCTGGAGCGGCTCACCGAGTGTCTCATCCGTGCCAGTCCCGATATGTACGACGGGGCCAAGGACGGCACGCTCAACGCCGACATCCTCCAGAAGCTGCGGCCGGTTCTCCAGACCGAACATGATGGAGGCCCAGTCCTTCCGAATTTCTTCTTCGACTGCACCGAGGCCGAGGGCAGAAAGTCCGTCGGAAAGCTCCAGGCGCTACACTCTGGGGTCTATGGTGCACGGGCGTTCCATCGTTTGCAGTGCTTTCTCCAGGGTGAGGGAGCGCCTCCTATCTACGATGGGAACGCATACACGATCGCCGTCGCGATGGTAGGTTATCATATGTGCTTCTATTGCGTCGCTCCCGTTTCCCCGACAAACCCGAGCAGAGAGACGGACTATAAGATGTGGTTGGTTCATGAAATTGACATGAAACGTGGTTACAAGCACTTCCTGAGTGGTGTCTCTGCGTTTAAGAACTGTCGGGAATGGGCCCATCAGCAGCGCAATCGGTTGATCAGTGAGGCAAACGACGCAGGAAGAAGAAAAAGGAAGTACTCTGAGGATGAATCGCAGGGTTCTCAGAATAAGGTTAGACGTGTCTGACTATGTACTGAGCAGAGAGGAGTTTGGAGTTTGGAGTTCTGGCGTATTGGCGTTGATCTCACCCGAGGTTATTTGTACATGTAGAGATACACTGTTTAGTAATAGAATTATGCTCACAATATCGACGCGCGCTATCTCTTATCGATAAGGACGGAACCTCACGTGCAAGACTCACGCTAACCCACAAGAGGACTAGCGTGGGATGTCAAGAAAGCGGAATCGATCGAGGTGGAAGTTGGGAATAACATCCATTTCTTTCTTTCTTTCGTTGGTCACGATTTTACGAAGGTCCCCCTTTTTCCTTTCTCATCCACCGCTTTCTCTGGACTCCTTGCATCGGGCTTGGTATCTCCCAGGACCACTGCCGGACTCACGGTCTGCCGATTGTGGTCTCTCCCCGCTTCTTTTTCTCTCCCACCCCTCCTCCAACTTTCTCCGAATTCTGCATTCCACTCGAAATTACATCCCCGCGATTCGGGGTGACGACTTGACGAGACGACGAATTTCATTCTGTATTATCATCTACGTCTATACTTCTGTGCTCTGAGCTTGTCGAATTTCATCTCCCTGTATCCTGGGCGTTGTTTGGACCCGTGTCGACCTACTGTGGATCTTTGCATTTAACGGCCGCGCCGAAACCATTCTTCATCTGCAAAAAAAGCGCAGTGCGATTTCTTTTGGGGAACATCTCTATTTCAATTCCGACATGCCGTCCGGTATGTTGTATACCTCTATATCCCGTATTCGTAACCCTCATCCACGACTAATCCCCCAATAGATATCCCTAAGGTTGTACCTTTGACGTGCCATGGGCACTCGCGCCCCGTGCCTCATCTCAGCTTCTCCTCGACCGTGGAGGATGATCAGTACTATCTCATATCTGCTTGCAAGGGTAAGTCTCTTCCTAGTCTACACTCGGTATTCTGGCTAACCAATGATTGCTTGATCTAGACAACAATCCCATGCTCCGAGATGGCATCACTGGCGACTGGTATGCTTGTCACCCCGGCCTTCTGCCTAACATTCTTTTACACCAAGTTTTTCTAATATTCCGTAGGATTGGGACTTTTCTCGGCCACAAGGGCGCAGTCTGGCAAGCCCGTCTCTCCACAGATGCCAACATAGCAGCAACGGCAGCGGCGGACTTCTCCGCGTGAGTCTCCACCAACGCCACTCCTGACCTACTTTGACTGACACACACTAGTAAAGTCTGGGACACTCATTCCGGAGAGTGTCTGCACACGCTGCAACATGCGCACATCTGCCGCGCCATTGCCTTCCCTATCCAACCGTCCCCGCGGGTCCTCGCTACCGGTGGATATGAGAAGAAGCTGCGCATCTTCGACCTCTCGCGCAGCAGCGGCAGCGGCAGCAACAGCAACAGCTCGTCGCCCACCTTCCCATCTCCCACCAACGGCGACAACGGCGCTGCAGCCCTCACCAGCTACGAGATTGGCCCCGGCGTCCACGGCGGCACCATCAAGTCCATCATCTGGAACCAGGATTATAACATCCTCACGACCGCCGCCGAAGACCGCAAAATCCGCTGGTGGGACCTCCGCTCCCGCCACCCGATCGTCGAGCACACCGTCCAGGGCAACATCGGCAGCTGCGAGCTCAACACCCTCGCCACGCGGCCCAATGACGCCGGCATCCTCACCGTCGCGGCGGGCAAATCCGTCTACCTCTTCGACGGCATGAACCCAGGTCGTCTCCTCAAGAAATCCACCTTCAACTATGAAGTCGCCAGCGCAGCCGTCAACAACGAAACCGGCCGGTTAGTGACGGGCAGCGCGGACGACACGTGGGCACGAGTCTACGATCTCCGAACCGACGAAGAGCTGGGTACGTTTCCACCTCGTCTTCCCACCTCAATAACAAAATCCAGCCTACTAACAATACCCGACCAACAGAAGTCCAAAAAGGTCACCACGGCCCCATCTGGTCCGTCAGCTTCTCCCCTGACGGGAAACTCTACGGCACCGGCAGTGAAGACGGAACCATCAAATTGTGGAAAGCCTGTCGGGAGACGTACGGTTTGTGGCGGTGATCTATATATACACGTATATTCAGAAACCATACTTCACATCTATACGTCTCTGCTTCCACTTCCTTCTTTCTCATACCGGCAAGGTGATTACTATTTACCTACTTACCTACTATCTATCTTTCTATCTATCTACCTCTGCTTCCACCCGCCATGTATATATCATATCATATCACATCTCGACCTTTTTTCTTTCTTTCTTTCCATCGTCCTTCTTTTCATCTTGGCTACATAACACATCAATTAGACTTGTAGATGGATACGCCAGGCGCCTTAAACTTAGTGTTAGTGTTAGCCGGTTAGCGACATAATTATCGTGAAATGGGATTGTGGGTACCTACCCATTTATCTACCATTTATTTTCCCTTTATTACTGGGTAGGTAGGTAGGTAGGTAGGTAGGTAGGTAGGTACCTAGGCAGGCACAGTGTTTAGGTATTACTACTACTAGTACTCGTTATCTCAAGAGGTGGTACCTACTTAGCTACTTGAGTCCTTGCCCGGAGTCTACACACTGGTAGAATAATTAGCTACCTCCTACCCGAGTAGCTAGCTAGTTTACTGTTATACACACGGCAAGACAGTACTACAGAGACAAGATCTCTCTACTCGGAGAATTCCTTTCATCTCCCATCGCACAAAAGAATGACAAGCTGTAAACAAGTAATAATGATAAAAAAATCTATCCGTTCCAGTCTGATCGACTCACAATTTTCCCCTGCACAGCAAGCAAGCAACAGTAACAATAAATAACATGCACATATTTGTTACACGGATATCACTTATCATCGTCACTATTTGTTTTAATGCTCCTCACTCAATCATGTCAATGTCGTCGTCTGCCGCGGGTGCCGGGGCAGTAGGGGCAGCAGCAGCAGCAGCAGCAGCAGGAGCAGGAGCCTCGGGTGCAGCAGGTTGATTGGCAGTCTCGCCGGAGTTTCCTCCGCCCCAGTAGTCGTCCATTTCCTGATCCAGCTCCTCCTGTGTCTTTCGCGGCCGGCCGTTGGCCGTGCGGCGGCTGTCTGATCCTCTGTTGTCTCTGCTGGGACCTCCACCCTGTCGTCGCCCACCGTTGGGGCCTGCCCGTCGCGGCGAGGATGAGCTCTGGCCAGGGACGTAGCGATCGATGTGCTCGGGGGCGGGCTTGGAGACGTCACTGCGACGATTGCGGGTTGCGCCACCGCGGCGCCCGCGACGACGGTGGGAACCGCCATCCGGGCTTTCGCTTCGGGTGTCCGGGCTGAGACTGCGGGCGTTGCGGGGCCGCTCGACGCGATCGAGGAGGCTGCCTTTGGGGCGCTGGACGGAATCGAAGGGGTTGCGGTCGCGGCGGCCGCGGTCGCTGGTCGAGATCAGTGTGAGTCGGATCGGTTGACCCTTGGCGTTGGCGCCATCGAACTCGTTGATCGCTGTTCTCGCGTCGCTCATGCGCGTATAGGTCACGAAGGCAAGACCCTCGGAGCGGCCGGCTCGGTCGTATACGAGGCTTACGTTCTGAATGGGTCCGATGCGGGAGAAGAGATCCTGCGGACGAATTCATGTCAGACGAGCCATATACTCTGCAGGGAAAGGGTCCTACCTCAAGATCGCTCTCTGTGATATCGTAATGGATGTTCTCAACGCGGAGCTTGGCTCCTAGCGAGCCACCGCCGCTCCTGCGACTGTCAGATGGCAATTCAAACGAGAAGAATCAATCGCACGTACCGTTCCGGGGACGGCGAGTAGCGGTCGTTGCGAGGACGTCGGCCGCCGCGGGAAGGTCGCGCTACAAAATGGTAAGTCAGCAAGCGATGCAATGGCTGAGCTCAATGAAAGAAAGGGGCAAATATACCATCTCTGTCGTCTTCGTATTTGTCATGGACCCAATCACTACCATCCACAGCATTAGTATACCATACAAACCCCAACTGCACTGCGCAGAGAAGCACGCATCAACAACAAAAAGGACAACGGTAAAGGTGCAATTACAGATCAAGATCGACACGGTCATCTCTGTAGGGCTGTTCAAATCGGTAAGAGAGACAAGGTCAGCTGGAGGTCAAAACAGGTTATCGTGGAAACTGCTCCATCTGCGGCTAATATTTTTTTCCCGCGGCCTTTCTGTCCGACCAGAGAGAAACTGAAGACAAGAAGAGGCGCGTCAAAACACTGCGAGGCCTGCGAATTTGGCCCGTCACGATGCGCTAGGATGGGTCGAAGGGAGGACAGGAGGGAGGACCTGGATGTTGAGGAAGATCGAGTTAGGTCGGCAGTCCGATCATTCTGGGCGGGACGCCCGTCTTAGGGGTTGAGGTTACCTTTTTTACGCCATCACGGCGACGGCCTTGAGGGCGGCGACCACGGTTCTGGTTCTGGGGCTGACTCTGGTTTTGCTGATTGCAATCTGTTAGCGATGTGTTGCTGGGTTCGGATTGCCTCTGTATGAGACCCGTGGAGGTCACGGCGTGCTGGGAAAGCCTTACAGGGCGTTCGGCGATGATCTCGTCCAAGCTGCGGTCCATTTTGGACACGTCTGATAAAATATGCGGCCGGAGATACAATATAGACAAAGGCGTCTGATGGTAATTTTGTGGGCGCGTTGATATAGCAGATGAGGTGTACAAGAAGAAACGCTGGAATGCCAGTTGGTTGAGACGAGCTGGGGAAGGATGGTTTGGGGGCGGAGGCCGAGACGGGGATCCGCCGCGTCACGTGATATGCCACATCGGCCATCATGCTTTCCCAGGATCTAGGGTGGTCTATGTCGATAGTTCTACAAATTTGGCAGTTTTGGATTCAATTCATGGATTTGTCGTCGATAGAGCAATGTTTCTAACCATCCTAACCCATACCACCGTACCCATCAGGGGCCAAGCGCCCCAAAGAGAGAAAAGCTAACAAGCACAGGCGAACGCGGCTGGTGGAATAACAATGCAATGCAAATAATAGAAAGAGCATGCCGATATGGTCGCCAGTCGGGAGAACCACCGCCCCTCAGCGCCAGAAAACACCAGTTGCAGGATCCAGAAAGACCAGAAAGAAAGCAGCAAAGACACAAACACCGATAAGTGCTAGGTGGAAATCACACTCGCTCTAATTTCCTCCGTTGGCGGACGCCTGACTTGAATTCTCGTTGTTCTCCATCATCTTCTCCATGAAGCTAATATAGTCGTACTTCTGGAGTTCTCGGTCCTCGAGGAGGTCGGGTCCTTGGTGTTGCGGCATCGTCTGAACGAGATGTTCAATCAGCTCGTCGGGGATAAGCGAGTGGCGCAGGTCGAGTTCCGTAACATATGGCTGTAGAGTGTCAGAGATATGGTATCTTGAAAGGGGGGGGAGGAAGAGTTCCACATACCTTGCCGTCCGCGACCTCGCGGAAACTTTGGTAGACCTGTTCCGCGGTGTTCTGGTCCTCGGTGACGCTGACCATAAAATGGATGAATTGTTCGAAGCTGACGCCGGCATTCTGCTGGAGACGCTGCGGACCGCAGGTCTCTACGAAAACATCGTGCATCTCGTCCTCGTCGTATACCAGACCTAGACTCGCAAGCGCAGCCGAGAATTCCAGCTCGTGAAGGGTGTTGGACGAATCACGGTCAAAGTGCCGGAAGACGGACTCGAACTCTTCCAACTGGATGGGCGTCAGATTCGTCATATTGCGCGCAACCAGCTGGTTGTCCAGGAAGGCGAGCTTCTTGGAGATGCTTGATTTGACCAAACTCAGCTCGTAGGAGAGTTCGTCGAGGGTGTAGGTGGTGTAATCGTTCTCTTCAATGTTCGCTTCAGCGCATTGCTCGTCCAGCGCGGCAATCGTATCCAAGAACGCATCGAGCGGTGGCAGATTGTCGTTGAGGCGCTTCACATGGGCCAGCTGATCTTCAACGTCGCCATCGAGGCCCGAGATCGCCAGGGACAAGGTCTTGAGGGTCAATGCAAAGTCGTTGGCCTTGTCAGCAAAGGAGCGGCGCAGGGCGTTTTTAATATCCCGGATCGTCTCGTTGATCAGTTGGCTCCGCTCGTGCTCATCCCGCGTCAGGCCCTCCCACGCCTGGTCACAGGAATCCGGAGTCAGTTCCGCCGGTGGGTCGTAAGGACGAAGGCGATAGGTGCTCAGTTTGGTCTTGATGTTGCCCAAGAGGGCGGCGAGATCGGACTTTTCGGCCACCCACTGCCGCTTCTGGTTCCGCTTGTACAGGGCAAACTGGTAGGCCTGGTCCTTGGCGTCCTTGTAGGTCCCTTCGAATGAAGAGCCTTGCCAATTATCGCGCTGGGCTTTGATGGTGCGCAAGAGCTCTCTCATCCGCTGCTCGTAGGAATTCTGCATCTCCCATGCGCCATGCATGTTGTTGATGAACTTTTCGACGCGGCGACCGGCGTTTTCGACCCTCTCCAGCTGGGAAAACGCATGAAACCAGTAAGCGATGTAGGTCATCAGGGACCGTTCATCAGGTCTGGGAACATCGCAGACGTCGTCCACATCGAGGAGGTCCGGAATTCCGATCTCGTTGGCCGCGATATCGAAGGCCAACTTCATGTTGCCGCGGTGGTCTTTCTTGTCGAGGGAGTCATAGTCGATCAGGTCGGGTCGGTGGATATCCAGCAGCGCGCAGAAAGCCAGGCCATCGTTCCAGCTCGAGGAAAAGTCGCGGACCTCCACCCCATCGTAGCACGCGGTCTTTCTCTGACACCACAGCAGAAGACCCTCCTTTGCGCTCAACCCCTCCGAATTGATCTCGCTGATCGTAAATCGCAAAATCAGAGTCCAGATCAGACCCAGAATGATCTTCCGATTGCCATCAACAATGTCCTCCGCACCAATGTTGGTCATCTGGATTCTCCGGCCCCTGATGAAATCGAGAGAGATGTTGACATTTTCGAATTTCTGGACTCTTAACCGGGGATTCGAGGCATATCGACCGAGGGATTCGGCGCCGAGGATTTCAAGGAGGTGGATGAGAATTACCTATTAATCGCACATTAGTATCCAGTCTCTCTTTGTTTCTTTCTCTTCTCGCGCGGGGGTAACAAAGGGACCAACTCACCCCGTTCGACAGATCCACCACTAGATCGTCAATGAAGACATTTCGAACCTTCAGCTTATCATTGAGCCTGTCAAGTCCACATACACCATGATCAGTCTAACGATCTCCAACCGTCAAAAAGCAATGAGCAAAACCGAAGGCGACAGAGTAAGGGGCGCGAAACGAGGGGGGAACGGAAGCTATTCCCACGAGGGCATGATAGGAGAAGAGGAGGGGGGGGGAGGAATGAACACTAAGATTGAACGGACCATTTGGTAAAGGTCTTTTGCTGTACGTTAATCCACTGCTTCTCGTCAACCTGCAACATGGTGGGCAACAGATCTGGTTGAGGACATTCAGAGGTCGAAAAATTGGAGAGACTTTTTTCCTGCCCAAGAATAGCAACAGCAACAAAATACCAAGACGGAAAAGCAGTGGCGGGGGTGAGGAGACGAGAGGAGGGGAAAGAGATTGGTTGGCTGGCTGGGTTAAATTAAGAGGAAAGAAAGAAGATCTTCACAGCTAACGGCGGAATTAATTATTGCAAGGAGAGCAAGACGCGATTCGCCGGACTAGTCGATTAGTGTTGATCGCTGTGAGTGGAGACCAGACAACACAGATGAACACAAGGGAAGGATCAGGGATATCCTTGATCTGAATATAAACACAATCCTCCCTAGTCAGTCAGAAGTAAGAAGTAAGAAGTAAGAAGGACCGAGTAAGACCCCTATCTACTCATACATCCCGGCATGTCAACAAACCCGCCCCCACAGCAACCACCGCGGACTTCTCCATGGTTGAACCTCTTCGGTTCCTACCGTTTGCCCACCGTTCGAGCCACACATTCTTGGGAAATTGATCGGTCCTTGGTTTCAAGTCGGATTTGTCCCATCCGGACATTCTTCATGGTGTTGCAATTTGACCGATCGAATGTACATCCATGGTTAAAAATAGGACGACGCGTTGGCAAATTGACCTGTATATTGACTCAACTTTGAAACAATCACTCATATCAACGCAGAGATCTCGTCTGATGTCTGGAATCCATGACATTCAATGCAAGCACCCGGCATGCGCCATGTGGGAACAAAGAAGAAAAGATCCAGGTCAAGAACAAAGCGACATATTGGAATCTATACTCTGGTATTTCCAAGAAAACATGTCTCAAAGAACCTTCATCCTCTGGTGACTCCATGGAATTAAACCGTCTTCGTTCAGTACGGGTTACGCTGGATGATACTCGATTGATAAATCACCCTGGATATTGTATCAGAACCCGTGTAGACGACAGAGACAGAAGGAAGAGATGCCGCAAGAGCAGTACTACCTATAACATAAGCTACAAACCTATCAGTATACACAATCAGGTCAATGAGAGGAGTCGTGCGTGATGGCGCAACAGGAACCAAAGGCAAAGGGAGATTGCGCAATTCCCAGCCAGCCGATGAATAATAATAACGATATGATATCATCTCTGGTCGCAATCGAAGGCGGGGCTCCCAGGGGCGGAACACCAAATTTCTCCCCCGCCGCATACCAACCATACCATCTCCCCTTCAATACATATCTTCTTCCTGATTTGACCTCCCACATTCCTCCCTTTCGTACACCATACTGCCCTTGCAGATCACATTGCGACCCCTCTCAACCCCATCACCAAAGCAGAATCAAGAATCGGAACCACAAACCATGTCCGCCAACTACACCATCACAGACCTGGTGTCCCTCCCCAACTCCCCCGTCCGCATCCCCCGTCTCGGCTTCGGCGTCTACCGCTCCCCAACCACCCAATGCGTCCAGTCATGTCTGAACGCCCTCAAAGCAGGCTACCGCCACATCGACACCGCCCAGTTCTACGCCAACGAGCAGGAGGTCGGCGACGCGATTCGAGCGTCGGGCATCCCCCGCTCTGACATCTTCGTCACGACCAAGATCCTCAGCCCGGCGGGCTCCTACGACGCTACGTATAAGAAGCTGGTGGACAGCGTCGAGAAGATCGGTGGGAAGGATGGTTATGTCGATTTGTTTCTCATTCATAGCTCCAAGTCCGGCTCGGCCGGCCGCAAGGAACTGTGGCAGGCGTTGGAGCAGCTGTTGGAGGAGGGCAAGACTAGGAGTATTGGCGTGAGCAACTTTGGTGTTATGCATATCGAGGAGATGAAGTCTTATGCGAAGGTTTGGCCGCCGCATGTGGACCAGATTGAGGTGAGCTTTTGATCCCTCGCCCTTCTTCCCCCCCCCCCCCCCCCCCCCCCCCCCCCCCCCCCCCCCCCCCCCCCCCCCCCC
>KZ559535.1:0-24086 GCA_002850765.1 Aspergillus taichungensis | reverse complement strand
CCCCCCCCCAAATCTCTCTACCCCGATCCTCCCCACTGATCCAACTGACAATGTGACTCGAAAACAGCTCCATCCGTGGTGCCAGCAACGGGTAACGGACGCCTACTGCAAGAGAAACGGGATCGTCGTCGAGTCGTACTGCCCCATCGTGCGCAACTACAAAGCCAATGATCCTACGCTGGTCGGCCTGGCCAAGAAGTACTCCAAGTCGACGCAGCAGGTCTTGATCCGCTACGCACTGCAGAAAGGATGGGTGCCGCTGCCCAAGTCGGACAACCCGGAGCGCATTGTGGACAACGCGAACGTGTTCGACTTTGATATCTCCGAGGAGGACATGGCTGTGTTGAATGCCCTCGACCAGGGAAGTGCCGGGGCGGTCGTCGAGGCGGTGCAGAATGAGTAGATATTTTTTACGATGAATGTAGATTAACGGGTTAATGCATAAAGCGATGTCTCTGCCATGGTAGGTGCTGTGCCAGGTTTATGGCGGTCAGTAGTCCGGCCGTTCCATTAGGAAGGCGTTGACCGATTGTAAAGTCGTGCGTGATGGGTTTACGTCGTGTTTGGAGGATACAATCCATGCGAGGCGTTGGCGGATGAACTGTTTGTTGATGGGCTGTTTTTCACCGGACGAGATGAACTTCCCTGTACTGGTCAGCTTGCTCTGAACTGTGGCCCAGCTGGGGGACAACGCACCGTTATCATCGTAGAAGAGACACAGGATGGCGAGCAATGCTCCGGCAGAGAGGTCCTTCCCTGTCTCGCACATGACAAGCAAGGACCTAGATGGATCTTGAGCAAAGTGAGCAGCGACAAAGGCTCGAACCTTGTCCAGGCGATTTCGGAGGTCGCGCCCTCCCAGCTTGCCGGATGCGCATCCAAGATTGAATCGCTTTGCATCTTCGCCGTAGGCGTCTGGGCTGCCATTGCAGTCGATGACGAGATCGTAAAGATTACTTGCGCTCAAGTGATCGTCAGTCTTGCTGATATACAGGTTCTGAGTCGGCGCGACGCGAATCGCCTGCTGGCTCGTGTCCTGTCTATCATACTCTTCAACCAGCCTTCCGATCAGTTCCGGTAGCTCTTCTTCTGCCGTTTCGACCAGGGTCGATTTATTGGCCCAGAAAACCGGTGGCGTCAAGCCGTGCGCCCACGCCTCGCTGTCGTCCCCTGCGCCCTGGATGTAACCGCCTTCGGACATCTCAGCCCCATGGACTCGTCTGGAGGCGGAGCAGAGCACGAGAAGTTTGTAATCATCTCCTTTCTGCAGATCCGTCGGGTGGAAATAGGTCCGGTTAGCCCATGCGACACGAATAGGCTTTCCTATTTGCTCCCGCAGATCTTCTAAATTGAGCTTCAAGTCCTGGTCGAGTGTCAATCTCGAAACGAATATTTAGTTTCTCTCCTATAGTAGTTGGAAAACGATACCTTCAGTGACTTGACGAATCCGTCGATCCGATGCGCGATCTGCGACTCCTCCGAAGCACCCAGGTAATCCGGAGGAAGCTGCACGGCATGATACGCAGTCTCCGCTGGGAATAGCGCGCGGTTCATCACCGCACACCATATTGGAACGGTCTTTGACAAGGCATCGGGCATCACTGCGTAATGCTATAAGCTCAGGCCGTAGAGAGAGACTGCAACTGGACGGCGTGATTCGCCCGCTGAGGAGAACTTACATTTACCGCGACGCGTGGAATCCACTATTATAGCGCTGCATGATATCATTGGTGGTCAGTTCAGATTGAACATCCCAAGTTCAGTAGGTAGGGTGGGATGTGGACTAACCCCCCATGCTCCCGGGCTATTGGTAAAAGCTGCAGGTTGAGTCTACGAAAGCTAAAGTCCCACTGGCCCGTATGACCGTCCGTGCTCTTGAAGTACGCGCTGCCAGTTTTGGACTGCGGGGGGATATACCAGCTGCCACATCGTTCGTTGGCGACCAGTGGGAGGCCATAATGATTGGCGACTTGCTGAACAAAGGCAGCATCCGCTTCGATGGAACGGAGCCTATTAGCAACCGAGAGTGCTGATCGGCGCAAAGAGGAGAGTGTCTGAGAAAAGGACTGCTCTGCGGAGGGAAAATGAAGGGACGAAACCGACACGGGGAAAGCGTCGGAGCCGAAATCCATGGTGTTGTCTCAGTGGGGTGTAAGAGGTTGAGGGAACCCGGGATTCACACCGGGTGCCTGAGGAACTACCGAGGTGGTGATCCTTGGATGTCACGGGCACTGGCAGAATAACCTAGAGAGGAAAATGTAATATCGACTGGTTGTCCATCCACCATCCAGATTTTGATACCGGACTCAACCTTTGATGTGCTAAAGAAAAAGAGGGGTCCAATGCAAGTCTTTCCTTCAACCAATGATGAGTTTTCTGGAGAGACCCACCTTTCGATCGGTTAACACGGGCGAAAAATAAGTGGAGACTGCTCGATGGATAGATGGTACCTACATAGAACAGTTGTTGATACAGGACGGGCAGTTCCATCAGGAATCTAATAGATAGTAGCGAAAATTGTGAACTCTTCCTAACTGCATATAGAATACTTGAATTTAACTATTCCATGACCCAAGTCATGGATGTGCCTGGCTTGTACCTACTTTGGCAGCATGGTCGGAGCTGACTTCCGCCGTGATGTGCAGTCATCCGGTTGACATGCTCCATTTTCTGTTTGATCTGTTTTACGGTGAACGCATGTAGACTCCAGTCACAGACATGGAAGTCAAGTCCCATGCGTGTAATACTGCAACTGCTGCCCAAGCATCGCACACCCGGCCTGGATTGGGCAGAGAGACTCCGGCGCAATGAGGAGACCCGGAGAGACACGGTAGCATTCCACCTCGGCCGTTCAAGTTGACTCGTGGGAAGATAAAATGCCAATAATGCTATAGTACAGCTACCCGGATATAATACGGAACAAGGAGGACTGTACTCCGGAAAGGTCCAACCGGTGGTCAGAGCCGTTCCTATGAGCCAGAATTTGTAGCGTGTTTACTTGAACCTTCCGAGGGTTTGATGGTTAGATGTTGCAGCGTCCAATTGCAGCAAATTCCCGCATGGACAACCCTGGTGACCTGCTGGAGATGCAGGGTTACTAAATTGGACGGGGGCCATGGCTAGCGGCGTGCCCAGGCAATCAGTCTCATATGGAATGCTCGGTCCTAGGATAAAACTACCTATCAAGAAACCTTACCCTGCACTCCATACAGGAAGGGTATGTCTAGCCAAGCGACAAAAAGAAAACCAAGAAGAACCCCACTTCCCTGCGGACTCCCTGGGTCCACGGGAAGTAAGTCGAAGAGCGACTATTTCAGAAACTGGTCAAATCTGCAATGATAGACGGTATTCATAACCGTTCTTGTGGTCGACAACGTGATTTTCGAAATGAAAAGTTCCGACTAGAATGTACTATGGGGTGGATCGATTTCTTGTCTAGTGTGGCAGTGGGGGGGCTGGCTGTGGTATGATAGGCCTAATGGTCGGTCTCCCTAGCGTGGCCGCAGCCCGAGCCCCCGCCAAAGCCCCCCGAGACCCCCGACACCCTCGACACGCCCGGGAGTTTCGCGCCTGGCTTTCCTCCCGCCCAGACGCCCAGTCGCAAACGTCACGATAATGACCTCAGGCCCCCGCCTAGTCAATTCCCTCTAACTAATTGCCTTGGAAGTAAGATACCTTTGGCATTAATTCACCGGGGTATCCACTTGCAGCGTCATTGTCCCCTTTCCCCATTTTGGTTCCTTCCCTGTCTACCATGTCACTCAACCTACTTAAGGAACGTGTGATCCTTTGATTTTCTTTCAAATCTGTAAATACTACTTTGTTGTTCCTTTACCTCAACACCCAACTTTGTCATTACAAACCCCCGCTTCCGCTCCCTTCACACTCCATCCCGTTGATTTCGATTCTCCAATCTAGAATCAAAAATACCGCCATCATGCCTAAAGTGAGTATACGAGTTTCCAATTCCCCTATGAATATCGCAGACCCCACCACGGCTCACTAACGATGCACCCCGCAGATCACCGAGATCTTCTTCGATTGCGACAACACCCTGGTCCTCTCGGAGGAGCTGGCCTTTGAGGCTTGCGCCGATCTTGCCAATGAGATCCTTGAGAAGCACAACATCCCCGACCGCTACACCGGCGACCAGCTCATCCAGGATTTCGTGGGCCAGAACTTCCGTGGCATGATGATCTCTCTCCAGGCCAAGTACAAGTTCGAGCTGGCCGCGGACGAGCTGGAGGGGTACGTGAAGAAAGAGGAGGATAAGGTAATCGCCAAGCTCAATGCGAAGGCGCAGCCTTGTGTCGGTGCCAGCGAAGAACTCCAAAAGCTCTACGATGAGGGCAAGTACGATATGGCGGTGGTCTCCTCGTCCGCTCTCCGTCGTGTTCAAGCCTCCATCAAGAAGGTCGGACAGGACCGGTTTTTCAACCCCGACCGTGTCTTCAGCGCCGCCACCTCGCTTCCCACGCCCACCTCGAAGCCGGACCCCGCCATCTATCTCCACTCCCTCAAGGTGTGCAACAAGACGGCCGAAGAGACGGTTGCTGTGGAGGATAGCAAGTCCGGTGCTTTGAGCGCCATCCGTGCCGGTATTCCCGTCATCGGCTACGTCGGCAGCTACAACGGAGACCAGAAGAAGATCGAAATGGCACAAGCCTTGGAGCAGCTGGGTGCCAAGGTCATCATGAAAGACTGGAGTGAATTCCCCAAGTGCCTCGCCGAGATCGAGTCCGCTTGAGCGCTACCCCCTCCCTTTCCTCTGAGATCGAACACGAAGTCACGACAGCGAACGCATTCACCCACGAAGGAGTTTCTTTTCCAGCCTTAGCATAATACCCAGATTAAGATCCACTCGTCAGACGGAGAGCCCTCCCGCGCTGGTTTTCACCCGTCCGTTTGGGGACCTGGGCGTCATGCGACGATAATCACTCGACATCTTCTCAATTCTTTGTTCCCAGGCATTTCCTTCGATGATCGGGATACATGCATGCATTATTACACAATTTTCTATCATAGACAGGACCTCTCAGAAAGACAGATACGGTTGGATCTGAACCTGAATACAATCCATAGAAAATTCAAAAGCTTCCAAAATCCATCCCTCGTGTTCCCCAGTTTTTCGCGACTAGTAGACGGATAACGCCGCCGCCGTGCTGTGTCTAATCCAGCACGGCCCGACGCCCCACATCGTTCGTTATAGCGCTATGGCCCATTGGCCTAACAAGTCGTCAGTTGATATGTTTGTAGAAGATGGATACTAGTGATCATTCATTTGATTACTTATTAATGTCTGTTTTCTCTCATTGACGCTGAATATGCACTGAGGGTCTGTTTTGTTTCCCATTGGAGTAAGGAAGCCGCCCGTATGCACCAGCTTAGTACATACAATACATAACCTGTCCGCCTGTCTCAAGGAAAAGACCGCAAGTGTGTGCTACGTGGCATGAGAGCCTGCATATTTATTCTCTAATTTTGATTACACCGTAATAGCTACTTACCTCGAAGAGATTTGGTTTCATAATACAGACTGTATGAAGTAAACTGCTTCATTCATAAATGGGTGGAGTTCTTTGTGTACTGATACACGGCGGAACCGTTTTTGTCTGCAGTCTTGGTAAGGAATCATCGATCCTATTCGTGACCTTATTCATCCTGATCTGCCTGTTATCTGCAGGGCTTTAATGGTATCAATATGAGGGTATGAACATGATCCCAGACTGTCTAAACATACCACCTGGTACGTGCTGCAATCTGATTAGGGCTAGCCCTGCGGTGCTAGCCAAGCTCCACCCCTCCGCTGCCCCTCGTCTGGCCAACGTGGTTCTGTCCTTGTACGTCACCGGTGTCCAGCTACAGGGCGTCGCATCCTCGATACCTATTTAATATTCAAGACTCCAGTATGTTGCTTCCAGGTTCGATTTATCAAGGTCAATGCTTATTTATTGACTGATTTTCCTATCCCCAGTCCTGATCTCTCAACTGAACTCTTTCTTCGTCTTATCTTCATCTTGAATATCAAGCCGTTATCGTAACGGGATTCTAACCATGTCGACGCCAAAATACGCCCAGTCAAAGGTCATCTCCAGGGGCCCATTGGTAAGCTAGCTCTGAGACGAATCTTGCTCTCGTCCGTTGTGTGCGCGCGAGGGACTCGTATCGTATCATTCGCAGGGTGTCATCGCCCGACGACGTTGTTACTTACGGACTAATGCGTTGTGATTTGTTGGTAGGACCCCAGTGAAGCCAGATGGGCTAGGTTGGTCAAGACCACTTACTGTGACCCTAATGGAGTGGAGAGGACGTGGGAGTCCGCGGAGCGAAAGGTAAGAGAGTGTCTCTTTCCCCTCCGTCTTTGCTTTGGTTTACTGCCCTTTTTGTGATATGATTGGACGCCATTCCACCCCCGGGGGGGTGGGTTAGAAAACAGTATTATGAATACGAAAGCCCGGGCAGAGTGGAAAAAAACAAGAAAATTGGCAAAGAAGATACAGAATAGCGGACGATAAAGGTCTAGGCTTAAGTCTCTGCCCAATAGCCTAATGTGACGAGGCAACCACCTGAGGAATTCAAATACTCAGAGCAACACCAAGCCTCCCCCTCCCCCGCCTCCTAGTTGGAACAGGCAAACAAAGAATCCCAGTCCGCCTGTTTTTCGGTTATGACCGCACACTGACCGATTGATCTCTCTCTCGGTAGACCCGGCCCGCCAACTGTGAGATCGATGGCGTTGGCATCGTGACCATCCTGAATCATTCGACCGGTCCAGAGCTCCTCCTGCAGAAGCAATATCGTCCCCCCATCGATAAGGTGGTCATTGAGGTCCCCGCGGGTCTGATCGATGCAGGAGAGACGGTTGAAGAATGCGCCGTCCGCGAACTCAAGGAAGAGACGGGATACGTGGGGGTTGCCGAGCAGACGAGTAGTGTGATGTACAATGGTAGGTCTTTCATCTATCATCTTTTATTCCTCTTTTCCTCTTTTGGTTCCATCCATTCCATCACATTGACTTCCAGTGTCATCACCGGGATTATCGTGGCTGGCCGTTACCCTAGCCTAGCCTTGGGCGAATCATGGAAACAACTGCTTACTTTAGTCCTACTGCAGACCCTGGCTTCTGTAACACCAGCTTGAACATGGTCCACGTACGAGTCGACATGTCCCTGCCTGAGAATCAGGATCCGAAGCCGCAACTCGAAGACAATGAGTTCATCGAATGCTTCACCGTCCCGCTCACCTCGCTCTTTGATGAGATGAAGAAGCTCGAGGACGAGGGGTACGCCATCGATGCCCGCGTGGGGACGATAGCCGAGGGCATTGAGCTGGCGAAGAGACTGAAGCTTTAGTAGACCCGGCCCCTGCATTCCATCACATGATTCCATTACATGTCTATAGATCATATTAGCGTCCATACACAATGACACCTCCTATCTATCAAACCGTTCTATGATCGCAGACTTAAAGCGACAGTGAGAAAACAATGAGAAAATAAATCAGAAAAGAGAAGGTTTATAATTTTCCCTCCTCCCTCAAGCCCCTGTACAACGCCCAAGCCGCCAACGTCTTCCCATCCCGCAACCCCTCCCTCCACAGATCCTTCAACGGCACCACCTTCAACGTGATCTTCTCGCCATGCTGCCTCAACCCCGTCAACCGCCCCTGCAACCCCTCTATCTCGCCCCGCGGCATCCGCTTCTGGCACAGAAACAGCGGAATGAACTCGTCGCTGCCGCCCGCGGACGGATACACGGCTTTCTGGAGCGTCTCGTCGTCGTCGCGCGCCGGCACCGACTGCAACGCAAGAGACGTCATGTCGATCAGCTCGCTTTGGGGTATCGTCAAGCCAGTCTCTTCTTGGATTTCTTTCGCTGCCCCGCCGGCGAATGATCCGCCGTCGTCGAGCATCCCCGCCGGGATCTCGGAGAAGGCGAGCGATCCTGCTGGAATGCGCGGTTGGACTGTGAGGATTGCGCGTTTTTCGTGCTCTGCGGAGGAGGGCACGTCTTCTGGTTGAAGAAGGAGCTGATTTAAAAAAAAGGGGGGGGGGGGGGGGGGGAAGAGGAAAGTCAGCATGATTCTCTCGTGTTCAATGTGGGGGAAGGCAACTCCAAAAAGAGGGGAGGGGATCAACCATACCAACATGCCCACACTCCCCCCACGCAAAAAGACACTCCCCGGAAGAGTCTCCCCACGGTCCGTCGAAACCTCCGACTTCAACTTGACGAATCCTAACCGGCCCCCGCCGAAGACGTCCACCGCCTGGATCTCGATACTGCGCAAGACATACGGATCCTTGTGGAACTCGTGGGCGGGATTGCGCTGTCGGTCCAAGGATCGCTGCAATGTCGAGAGCCAGATGTTGAACGCGGGAAAGCGCAGGAGGTCGTCTTTGGTGAGATTTGGGACACTGCGCACGGGGATCGGTGCCGGGCCTCCTCCTTCGGTGCTGATGGTGAAGCTCGACATGGGGCGGCGTCGCGGTCGCAGGGGGGAGAAGACGGGCGCAAAAGACGGCAATAACCTCCGGGGGATCATGAATCAGGGGATCCGTCTTGGTTGATCATTTGATTGGACTGGAACTGTCAAGGGGGAAAACGGGACTTTGTTGTTTAGCAGGACCTCGACTTGAAAGACCTCGACTTGGATAACGTCATAGTGTTAACTATTTGCGGAGGGTTACTGATTAGTCATTGAACTACTCCACTCCATCCAAGTAGTGTGGTTGTTGATAGTGCTGCTACCTGCCTAAAATAGTACTGTATTTAGTTGGCCTGTGAAAAATAAATTCGAATGATTATCCCGGTCTAGCCCTGGTCTTTATCATCATGACCTGATTCATCCAAGGGGTCTGAACCACCTGGTCAGCCAGGTATGCGGCTGGCTGACTTGATTACTATTATCGTTTATAAGAATGTTATTCAATTTGATTATTTGTGTTGGAATTATACAAGTGATTCTCTTTTTTCTATAAATTCAAATTGAATTGATGGTTTGGATAGAATAACTCAAGTTCGTTTTTCGTTCTTCGTTTTTTAAAAGGAAAAAGAACTAGACATAAACATATCATCATCATATAATAACCAGAATCGTGTGACTGAGACTGACCACGGCTGACCGTCGGCGTCATTGGTTGGAACGAACTAACTTCTCCTCCCAAGTCTGTCAAGGACTCTCGAACTAACAACCAACTAAATTCTGGGCAATCCTACTCCATTCTTTCCCTTGTTCTCTCTCATAGGTCGGCAGAGATTGATTGCCATATCCCACTCCCGCGACACCATTCCCCGACGGTCGAACTATCGTTGGAGGAGGAAGAAGAAGTAGTGGGCCAACCTCATCGCCCCATCGCCAGTCACGACTACTAGTACCAACGCTGTTCCAGCGTCCAGTCCCTCGATATCACCATCGCGCCTCATTTCTCTGGCTCGTCCCGCTCATCTCTTCCCCCTCGCTGGAATTTGTGGTTGGAACTCTCGGGGCCCACCACACATACGGCCGATTCGCGAGCGTCCCCTAACTTCCCGTGCCCGCTGCTGATCCGGTCCTCGCTCCCTTTCTCCAATTCCACCACCTCTCGAGGGCCCATACGCTTGACTCAGTACTCGGGATTCTCGGCCTCCAAAAAGAGAGGTCTCATCATGACTTTAGTTTCCCGCTGGTAACTCGTCGGTTGATGTGTTGGTTGCAGGATTCTAGCCAGCGCCTCTGCCTGCTATCCCTAGGATCGAGTCTGACTTTGCCTGGCTGGGCATGCTCGGTGACGACTTGATTTTGCGTCCGTCTGATCTGTTGCCCAAAGCCTGTGATAAGACATATTACTGATTCGCTTCATGTCAGCCCGTGAGGCTCTACTGCCCCAGCGATAAATCATGCTTGCCTGCGATTCTACCTCCTCCTGTTTCACTCGCATTCATAACCATGCTACCGGCTGTTTCTATTTGAGGTCGATCTGCTGCTCGCACGCGAGCCTCGCAAATAACACTTGTGAATGATCAAAGAGTGGCCTTGTGATATCAAAACAATTATCGCGAATCTCTGTATTTGGATACTGCTTGGCTTCTATCATCATTGAGTCACTGTCTTATCTGCTAGGCTGACCTTTGCTGCCGTTACGGACACCTTATATGTTGATGGTGGTGTTCCTTCTTGAACCGTCCGGTTCTTTATTCTGCTCGCCTTGTCACTAGCTACACTCGCTGGCTCTTTTTTGCTGTGATATAGGTCACTAGAGGATCCGCAACCCTAGCAACATCAACGCATCCATTCACTTGACGCACTCTGCTGACCCGCGTACAACTCTTGAGTCCACCTAAACCTCACGTTTCGCTCTATTTTTCTCTTCCACACGTCGCCATATCCTCCAACTCGCGCGTATCCTCTTGAGGGTGTTGATACCAAAACGGAACATCTGCAAACTAACCAGAACCGGAGCTTTGATTATTCCAGGCTGCGCATGCCGTTGCCTATCTGCCATTTTCTATCGTTGCCCTGAACTGGACCAGGATGAACACAGGGTCTGGACAAGGTCCTGTCACGGATCCCTTTCTAGGTTTACCGATGCAGGGCCTGTCTTTCGAATTGCCGTCCAATATTTACGGGCCCAGCGTGGGACAAGCTGGTAAGAATTTGTGTTGTAATATCCAGACGTAGTAACTTACAGTGGACAGAAGCGATGGGAAGCAACATGTTTCCACTAGCACCTGGCACCAATACAGTGGACATGCCTGTTCAGAGCGAACAATCTTCCCAAGTGCCTTCCCCCGACACAATGCCTCAACAGACGCATTCGCGTATGGCTTTTGAAAATCCGAACCCGATGCCAGCTCCAGGTTACCAGCAGCCACCACCTTTGAATCCCAACCCGCCACCAGTCTACGCGATGAATCAACCGAACCCGCCGTACAACTTAATGAGCTGGGTATACCCTCCACTGGTACAGCCAACCCCGAACGCAAATTCCGCGGGATTGCAGTTCCCGGTCGTCCCGGCAGTCCCCAACCAGCAACAGATCCCACAGGTGCTCCAGCAGCATCTAGCACGGGTACGACCCTCTGTGAACTATTCACAGCCGCCGTTTCGGTATCGCAACAGTGCCCCTTACCCGCAGGTAGGAGGAGGGGCGGGGATGAGAAGGCATCACCGGTCGTCATCTAGCGTGGGGTCGGTCGGCTCTACTCGACAGCCCTCGAACCGTAATAGCGTCAACGGACACCGTCAGACTCGCCCCGAGCCCGTGAACAACGCGCGCCAATCCACTCCGTCTCAACCTTCCAGCGATCACCAACCCGGTCCCCCCTTACAACGATCACACGCGTGGGCCCCTTCGGACGACCGTGACCGACTGGAGCTAGCACGGCAATTGCACCTGGCTCGCGTTCAATCCAATGAGATTCGACTCTACCATGAGGCCATCGCACAGAGCCAACGCCGCTACGAGACCCTCGACATCAACGGCCAGTCGCCCATACCCAAAAGTCTGGATGGCAAGAATGACGGTCGGCCGGAGCCCAAGGAAACGGACGACCTGACGGTGAATATGGAATGCAAGATCTGTATGAGCCAGCTGGTGGACACAGTGATGCTGCCTTGCGGCCATGCGATCTTGTGTCGCTGGTGCGCTGAGCAGCATATGCCGTCCGGGAATGACCGGACTCGTCCTAGGGGGAAGGCCTTGTGCCCAGTGTGCCGGGGGCCGGTGAAATACAAAGTATGACTTGGCTTGGGGGTATTGAGTAATTTTGCTGATCGTCTTTATAGTTTCGAATCTACCTCTCCTAACCATCATACGCAACCGAGCATTACATCTCAGCCTTTCGGTCTTACTATGATTTCAACACTGAGTTCCGGTCTGGTTTACTATCTTCAACTAGGATCTACTGGCTAGACCCTACGTCATATGCTTTTTGATCTGGGTATCATTGCACTTGGGAATCAGTGCCAGTACCGCTTCGTATCCCGTCCTGCAGGTGTACCCAGTGTGCCAGGCCCAGTGAAATACACGGTACATTGATCTGGTTTGCAGATTATTGAGAAATTCTTCTAACCATTCTTTTAGTTTCGGATCTACATCTCGTAACTAATATTACCAAAAATCAAGCAGCTCCCTCTCACCTTTCCAGTTCCGTATCACGATTTCGGCGTTATGGGCTTCCGTCTTATGTTATCATCTCCAACTACGATCTACCGGCTAGATCATGCGCGTTATGCCTTCTAATCCGCGTTTCAAAACACATGCGATCATTGCCAGTACCAGCCTCATCTATTCTGCAGGCTATCTGTATCTATCAGCAGTTTGAAACATAAAAACAGCGATGTACATTCACGTTAGCTTAGTCTTGTTTTCACCTAGATTGTAGAGCGCATATACCACTATTAAAATTTACGGGATGTCAACTTGAAGACTACTATCGTTCAGCTTATAAGATCCTGTTTAAGCACAATCGGACTGTCTGCTCGCAGGTGATAGGGCTACTCTGTAACGTTCGATGGATAGCACACGCCATTTCAATGCCTATGCTGTTACCTCAGACACTAATACCATGCGATGCATCTGACTCAACGGCGTAGGCTCAGACTGATAAGGGAACATCTCCCTTATACTGGAGATAGACGAGAGCCCGTTCCCGGGCCGTAACCGGAATTGCCCCTCCCCTCTGGTATTATATCTTGGTACTACCTATATATATCCATGTGTCCTCTCGCCATTACGGCGCCCAGTGGGATAGCTCCTGAGTTGGGAGTACAGATCCATAGTGAAAGAGCCAACCATCCTAAAGAATATGGCATCCACACCAACATCCAACATGGATCAGTTGCTCAAGATCCTCGACGAGGTGAGAGGTGTGCAATTCAGCCAGGCAGAAAGTAAGTCTGCATGAATATCTCGCGCAGATTCCATACAACAGCGTCAGATAGATCAATATATCTAATGCAACCCACAGAAACCCCCCTCATCAACTCACACCCGCAAAACAACCTCCTCCTCCGCCTCCAACAAACCATCAAAACCCTCCAAACACAAGGACGCCCCCGAGAAGCAAACATACTAACCGACGTCCTCGCCATCTGCAGCCAGTCCCCCGAGCTAGGCGGCCTCGGCCTCTCATCCACAGAGGAGTTAACCCCAGACCAGCAGTCCGAAATCCTGTTCCTCGCTTCCGCATGGCTGGAATCTCTCAACTCCGCAGACAGATCCAGATCCCCTCTTCCACCCCTCTCATCTCGACCGCAGGGTCGGCGCGCGATGACCCTCTCCGAGAAGCTATATGCCGTGCATGATATCCATCGCAAGGGGTGCGTCGCTCCCGGCGAGCTGGTCTGCGTTGATGTTGATTGGGTTATTGCGTCGGAGGCTTCGTGGGCGGTACGTCACTCTGTGTTCTTCTGGTTTATTTTTCCACGTGTGGTGGTGTAGGCTGGGTGTGACATTGTTTTTGTGTTTCTAGGGCATGGAGAAAACGTATGCGAGTTTGGGCCGGCCTGGGATAGCTCGCAATGATCGCTTCTGGCTGGCCGGTGACCATGTCGTGGATCCTCGTGTCAATGCGCTTCCTAAGGTGCGGGCGTTGATCGATGCGAGTGAGAGGGCGAGGCGAGTTTTCAAGATGACGGATTATCAGGGGATGAATGTGAGTTTTGATTCATTTCATCTATCCCCGCCTCTCTCTCTCCCTCCCTCTCTCTCTCTCACTCTCGATATATAGAACGGGGTTCTACGAAATGTTGACCAACCAGTACACAATCCTGCACACCGAATTCTATCGCGAAAGAGCACAGCCCGGGATGCTCATCGTCGGTTCCGACTCACACACATGTTCATCTGGGGCACTCGGTTGTCTAGCTATCGGTCTAGGAGCTGCAGATGTCACGCTTCCTCTCGTCACAGGAGAAACCTGGTTCAAGGTTCCCGAATCCGTCAATATCCGCATCGTGGGGTCTCCGAGGCCTGGAATCGGGGGTAAAGACGTGATACTATACATTCTGCAACAGCTGAAGCGAAACACCGTGGCATCGGACAGAATAGTGGAGTTCACCGGTCCTGGAGCAAAACATTTATCGTCGGATGCCCGGTTCGCTATCTGTAACATGACAGCGGTAGCTATATCACTTTTACTCGTTCCGTGCAATGAATTATACTACCCCGCTGATGCACTGGCCAGGAACTCGGCGGTATAACAGGCGTGTTCGTCCCCGATGAAGAAACCCACGCTTTCATTCAGGGCAGACGGCTCCCCCGTCACAAACAAGACGCCATATACCTCAAGCCCGACGACGACGCGCACTATGCAGACACGTGTGAAATCGACCTTGGCGAAGTTCGCTCCTTTCTCTCCCGGTATCCTCGACCGGACGATGTCGTCCCCGTTGCTGATCACCAAGGCATGGAACTAGACGGTTGCTTTATCGGCGCTTGCACTACTGCCGAGGAGGATCTCATCCTAGCGGCCTTGGTCCTTGAGCAGGGCTTCCTGCATGGTCTCAGACCACTATGGAAGGGCAATAGAAAGGTCGTTCCAGGGTCAATGCCTATCTTGCGTCGGCTTCAACAGCTAGGTCTCGTTGCGCTCTACGAAGACGCCGGATTTGAGATCGGCGTTCCGGGATGTAGTTACTGCGTGGGGATGTCGGCTGATCAGGCGGGCCCGGGGGAAGTCTGGTTATCGTCGCAGAACAGGAATTTTGAAAATAGAATGGGCAAGGGTGAGACTGCTTCTTGGTTTGTTAGAGCCATTGGCTGATGGTCGTGGAGGGTCAATTGGGCATCTAAGCTCGGCTGCTACAGTTGCTGCGTCCTCTTTTGAAATGAAGCTGCGTGATCCCCACGATTTACTCGGTGCTATTGACACACGGCGGTGGGAGTCACTGAGACGTTCTAGAACAAGAAGCTCGATAGACAGCGTCATATACGTCGAGCCGAACGGGTCTGGTTTTCAGACCTTGGAGACAACTCGTTCCGCCGAAAGCAGTCGGACATTCCCAACAGGAGACACAGCACACAATGCCTCGTTTACTGCGCAGACACTAACAGGGAGGATTCAGAGATTGGGCGACTTTATCAACACCGACGCTGTACGTACCCTGTCCCTCCCCCAACGCCTTACTACTAAATTTGGCACTAGCTAGCACCAGCAGAATTCCTCATGGACATGCAAACCAACGAAGCCAGCGGACAACACTGTCTCCAGTACACACATCCCGCCTTTCGACAGCGCGCCAGCCAGGGCTTCAATATAGTAGTTGCAGGCCAGGCATTTGGATGCGGATCGTCGCGCGAGCAGGCCGTCATGGCTTTACTAGGTGTGTCGTCCTCCCAGAAATCCATCACCCCAGTATAATAAAGTACTATCTAGTGCTCGTAACCCACCATCTCACAGAATACCAAAACAGGCACCGGTATCCAATGCGTAATCGCCAAATCCTTCGCCTTCATCTTCCAACGCAACATGCCCAACCTGGGACTCCTGGGAATCGTACTCCCAGACGAGTCTTTCTACGATGTCGCGCTCGACGGCCGCGACATCTCCATTGACTTTGCAACGAACGTGGTCCGCGTGGGTGGACGCGATTTTGCGTTCCGGCTTAGTCGTATGGAGAAAGCGCTGTTTGAGCATGGGGGTGTTGCTTCTGCTTTTCGGAGGTTCGGGAAGCGCTTGTTTGAGGTTATGGCTGCGGGGAGGGGAGAGGGGGGAAGGATTAGGACTGGGGTTCAGCCTGCAGTTACGTCTGGCTTGAATACATCTGGCTTGGAGTGGTGATTTCTCCGTTGAAGAATTGGGGTAGTAGAGACATGAGTGGGATTCAAGCCGGTGCCGCTCGTGCCGCTACTCCTGGTCTCCAGTGGTGATCGATGATGGATGTGTTCGAGAGTGAGGCGTACCCTGCCGTGCCGTAGTATCAATAATGTCGATCACGTCAAAATATAGCCTATTATCTCACTAAATCCAGAAGAGGCTCACCACACTACCGGGTCTTCATAGGTTGTTGGCGGTAAAGCGCGCCACGATCAGGCGCCGCCTTGTATCTGCATAGCCGAGGGCCGTATCACACATATAACTAAGCATATCCATGCTCAAATATAGTACTTGCGGAGATCCGTAGCCAGTGTCAAGCAAGGATGACGTATGACGTATGACAGGCTGATGAGGCTGTGCGGTGTAGTTAGTTGGTAGGTGGTTGCACACCAACCCCTGTTTCCAACGGCGTATTGAGGGCATTTACCCACTACGTAGCAGGTAATAATGAAGACCGTGCTCTACATCTATTGTACATACAGGCCAGGGTCGCGATGAGAAGGTACGGACAGCTCAGAGGAGTGTTCAATGCTGTCTGCGTCGCGTCTGCACGCTAATGTCACGGTGTCTCGTAATGGCCGTAGGTTAGACCTATGGTATGATTTGGGCACTTGCGGGGTGTACAGATGTGGCTGGCTTGGTGATGGGATCTCGTATTGGGTATGGCATCAACGTGTCAAGGATATCATCCGAACTTAAGTACTGTACAGATAGGTTCAAGTGCATACTGACGGTATACGAGCCTTTACTATATTCTATATACTACGGTGGGAAACACCCATTAAAGGTCCAGGGTAGAAGACAATCTCAGCCTCGCTGCTCCAAATAAAGCGCCTATATACGATTTACCGTATCCGACTGCGAATCACCCAGGCACCCTCGCCGCGGCGAAGGGAATAAGCGAGCCGGAAAATGACAGCCTTGCTGACGATCAGCCCATAAGGTAGGTTGATCCTGCGCATGACTCGATACAGCCCTGAGGCGAGAGGGCCTGGTCAAGCTTTGGGGTAATGGTGGGGTTTGACGCAAGGGTAAACCGACTATCTGGGTCCCTTCCACCTTCTACCCTTCCATGGCAGGGACTTGTGGATACAGGTGTTCTCTCAGCTTTATTGAGGTACGCCTTGTGAATAACCTGGGTGTAATTCGCCTGACTTGGCACATGTCAATCGCGGATGAGGCGGATTCAACGGATTCAAGGATTCAAGGATCGCCTTACATTAAGGCAAAAAAAGAATGGGAAGATAAACGAATGGTCAAAGAAAAAGATGGCATATCGCCCATTGCAAGGGTCAAAGCCATTTGATGCAGGCAACATCCCTCAACCGTTCAGGCAACTCGGCTTACAGGTGGATCGTGGCCAGACTACTTCCAGAACGGGATGTCTGATCTTACTTCGTGGACCTGTATGACCACATGACCTGTAAGGAGAAAGAGTTCGAGGGGACCGAATGCCAGGTTTTGGTCGTACGGTCTGAAGCATGGGAGTGAACCCGACGGCCTAAACGCCACAAGAGCGGTCTTGACAATATGCCTATTCCGGCAAGTAGAGGCCGATAAGTCCGGTTCGTTGGAGGTAAATTATGGATGACGAGATCAGGAGACCGCATCAGAACATTAGTGTAGTAATGCTGGGCGTTATCAAAGGGCATTTTTGAAATCTTGATTAAGCCATCGGGATGTCATATATAGCTGAAATATATTTATATGGACTGATCAATCAGTTTCGACATTCCAATGAGACGTGTTGATCGTTCTTGACCAGAACCCGATGTGTTTTTCGTTTTCGTTTCTTTTCTTCTTTTTTTCTTTTTCTCCACAAGATCAAGCTGCATCATGTAGGAAGAAATATTCTAGCAACAAAGAGTGGAGCAGGAATGGAAGAGAAGGCAACCTCATGGATCAGGCCAACACCTCCCATGCCGATCGAATCAGATGGCGATGTATGAAATGGTATTAATTACCAGAATTGCGGAATTCTCCCCGTTGAGGGTGCATACATACCGTTACGGGTAAAACCACCCCTCATCTAGCTTGTTATCTTTCTCCGCCTCACCATCAAAACAAGAATACTCCGACTACATCTTTTGACTACTTCTATTCTTCTTCTTCCATTCTCTCTGTGAACCCTGTGGCTTCCAATTTGTCGTCTCATCCCCTGCCTGAGCCTGGTGGCGGATACTGACCTGGTCGCTTCGGGTGGACTCATTCATCGTCTAGGCAGCAAGTTGCCTAACTCACTATCAGCATTGGCTTGGCTCTCGTCTGGTCTTATAAATTCCTCACCATCCCGGGTAAGTCGTGTGTCATCGTGACTCACCTTCCGTGTCATTTGGAGTTGATCACTGCGAGATTTCTGTGGTTTTCATGTCTTGATAGACTGCGAGAGAGCGGGATTCTGGTTGGACGGTGATGCTGTTGGCTCCAACGCTTTATTAAGCCTCCTAGACGTCGTGATTCAATTGTATATCGACAACCCTTTCAACGGCAAACGTCTTGTGTGTAGTTTGTGCGCTGTACTATTTCTGCTCTTTTTGGCTCTTTCTGGCTCTCCTTTCCTTCGTTGCTCGTCTTTCCGTCGTGTCCGATCTATTGTCAGGGTGTGGGCCTGAGCTAATTCTGAACTCAGATGACGTGTTACGGAAATTGGCACCCAGTACGATGAGTGAAGGAAATTATGAAGATCGGGGATCTCTGCCAATTCCATATCGCGGAATTTCCAAAAATCGAGCCCTCGGTTCCGATCGTGTGGATTCACCGTCCATGGGTTCCCCCGAGAGTGGTGACCACCCCGGACTTTCCAGGTAAGTGGTACGGGCTCGTATAGAGCTCTATCCGGTCGTGAACGTTAATCTCCGGGCAAGGGTAGCCCTCTCCGGTTTGAGACAATCCGCTGACAGGTGTGCAGGAAATCTATCCCCCCGTGGGTGTCAGACGATGGATCCTTGGGGGGCTCTGCAATCACGAACAGGGCTATCCATTCGGCCAGCGCCTCGTTTTCGAATCAGAGGCCCCCGTCGGCGGGACCGGCGCACGACAGCCACAGTTCAGATGTGCCTGGCGACCATGGCCCCGGCAGTGTGTCCCCCAGCACCTTCCACGGGCCGCGCCAAGCGTGGGAGCCACTACCCAGACGCTCCACTCCCCGTCTGGCCCATTCGGTCAGTCGGCTAGCCGCCGAAAACCGAGCGGGAAGAGCCAGTCCCGCCGGCAGCGAACCCCGTCAATTTCGACTGTCCACCGAGTCCGCCGACGAAATGACTGCGAGTGACGGCGAGCGTTCCCGCCTGCACCCCCGGCCCGTGCAATCGAGCCCCGCGTCGACTGCCGAGGGACCGGTGGCGGCGCCCGCCCCCACGACCAAACAGCGACACGCCGCGTCGCGACCGAGAGGGTCGCGTAGTGGTACCACGGAGAGACTCAGCTATGGACAGGAGTCGGCGCGAGGATTGAGTTTTGAGCAGAAACCCGCTGGAGGACTCTCTGCGGTAGCCGGAGGTACAGCATCACATGGTACTTTCCTGCAGCCAGACACTCATCCTATAACAGAAGAGCAATTGATCAATGAAGTCCGCGGAATCTACGCCGGCCTGGTCATGGTGGAGAAGAAGTGCATCGAAATCGACAAAGAGCAGTCCGAATCGAACAGCGAACTCTCCCACCAGCAGTGGCAGACCTTGATCTCGTTACATCGCACCTTGCTCCAGGAGCACCACGACTTCTTCATGGCCTCCCAGCACCCCTCCGCGAGCCCCGTCCTGACGCGACTGTCCGAGAAATACGCCATGCCGGCTCGGATGTGGCGCTACGGCATCCATGCCTTTCTCGAACTCCTACGACACCGACTCCCCGGTTCTCTCGATCACATGCTAACCTTCATTTACTTGGCATATTCCATGATGACCCTGCTGATGGAGACTGTCCCCGCCTTCGAGGAGACGTGGATCGAGTGCCTCGGAGATCTGTCGCGGTACCGCATGGCCGTCGAAGAGGTTGATCTGCGCGACCGGGAAGTGTGGGCGGGGGTCGCAAGGAACTGGTACAATCAGGCCGCAGACCGAAATCCCGACGTCGGACGCATCCAGCATCACCTCGCCGTGCTGGCGCGTCCTGACATCGTGCAGCAGCTATTCTACTACACCCGGTCGTTGGTCAGCGTGCGTTCCTTCGCGGGCACCCGGGAGAGCATCCTTCTTCTGTTCAACCCGATCCTCAAGGGTCCCCGAGGAAATCCTCATCACATGGCGGCCATCTCCTTTGTGGCTGCTCACGGCCGTCTCTTCACTGGAGGCACCGCCGCCCAATTTGCCGCCTCGGCGAATGAGTTCCTGTCAGTGTTGGACAGACACGTGGGCCGGGTTGGCTCTGCGTTCAAGATGCAGGGCGTCCACATGACCTCTGCCAATATCGCTTCCATGCTCCAATATTCCGGCACGGACAGCCTCCTCTCTGCAGAATTCCACCATACTGCGCAACATCCGAGATCGCTCGAGGCGGCGTACATGTCCGCTGCCGAAAACTGGACATCTGTCCAGGATGTCCAGCAGATTGAAGCCGATCTCACTGCCCTTGAGAGTCTGCCAAGTCCTCTACCCCTCGTATTCTACGGCTCCTGTCTCACGTTCAAGAGCTTGTCCGTCTTTCTCGATCAACTTGGCGATAAGAACATATTCCCGGCCGTTCACAGCTCTCTGGCCTTCCTCTGGTGCCTGGCCCTCACTACCAACGGCATGAAGCACGTGGAAGCCATGGTCCCTTGGGAACGAATTGTTACTTTTCTCAACACGATGGTCCGGCCGTGGGTCGATATGGCGCTGGTCGAACAAGCCGAGTTTCCCATCTCCGAGGACACCCGATGGCTCCCCGAAGATTTTCTGATGCGCGGCCAGCTCTGGAGCCAGTATTTCTACCCCCCTGCTTTCTTTGTGGGCTCACCCACTGAAGATGACGGGCGTAACGTCGAACGGCCTTCTACGGGAATGTCCAGGACCTATCGATGTCTCTGGCTAGGCGTACGTCTTGCCACGGTGAGTTTTCTTTGGCCCAATACGTATCACTTAGTCGCAGACCCACTAACGAATGTCCAGTTTAACCGCTGGTTTACGTACGACCCAAACTCGCATGTTTTCTCAACGACGCCTTTTGCCTGTGCGCTGGAGAAGCTGGCCGAGTCCCACGATCCGTTCCAGATAGCAAGCCCGCCGAAGGGCCCGGAGGTCACCCTGCAGGATGCTTGAATATTGTTTAGTGGTTCACTGCCCAATGGGGCGGTGTTGCGCGTCATTCGGACGCTGTCTGATCCCTCAGGAACCATACCAGGCCTTGAACGGGCTTGCTTCGATTGTACTTTGCATAGCTAGTCGTTTCCGACAGGAAACCCGCAGGTCCACCACGTGTTGGTTACCACCGCGCGGCACGATGACCATCCGACCTGGAGACAGCCCCCGGTTACCTGGACCAGGCAACTATGTCGAAGAGATACCTACTCCTCGCTCTATGCGAGCAATGCACAGGCAAGCCTAGCCTCCTTACGCCTGGGAGACCTACACAATACCTTTGATGGTCATCTTCCTTCCGGTACGGGCTACTCTAGGTGTCAGGATTCCACGGGAATTCCATGTACAGTACGGTCGTCATATACATAAGGGGAGAAGAGATTTGTAAAAAGAATGAACCCGTGGTTATTGGTGGCTACGATGTATATATGGGATATGACATTAGAACCAATGAGTTGGATGATTAGACAGGGTAACAGAACAACAACAAAAAGAAAAAAAAAATCGATATCCGTAAATGATAATACTACCATTCTATCCAGTCAAACACATAGCTAGTTACACATTGATTAGGTGCAACATGACGAAAAGGACAACTGGCGGCAGGCGGAACACCATCCGTTTCTAGCAGGGTTGCGTTGCCCTGAAAAGGAACCTCCGCTTTGGACTCCACCGCCGCCAGTCATCTTCCCGATCATCGTTCACCCCGACCATCAATCATGTCCGTCCGATCTCGATCTCCTTCTTGAACCTCCTTCTGTCTTCCATTAGGCTGTATAATTGTTCCTCCTTCCTCCTCTTTTCTCGCTGCTTGTAAAAGCAAGACGTTCCGTATCGCATGGCTGGCCAATTACGGATCGTCGGTTCCACTGGTCGAGCTTCCTGGCTGTCTCCCCCTCAGCGATAGACAGTCATCGCCTTCACGACCACCGCTTCAACACCGGTTACCTACCTCTTACCGACCCATTCAAGAACAGGCTTGTTTCAAGGATGGCCGGAGAATCATGGACGGGGGTCTGCGTGCACTGCGCTGAGATTCTGGCCAATGTCCCTTCACAGATTCTCCTCGCGGCGGTCGCTGCAACGCTGCTGGGGTTTTTCGTTCTGGTATGTTCATCTGTCCTTTTTTTTTTTCAAAAAGCTCTTCAATTGATATACGACTTACTAACCGTATATTACTCATCTACACAGTTCTACGTGATCCTCTACATCGTCGCCCCCATCCCGCGCGAACCCCTCCCCGAAGAACAGACCTACCGCACTCTCGCCAAAGACGGTTCCATCACCGAACCGGAACAGCTCCCCTGCTGGCAGGATGCCCTGGGTAAGACCTCGGGCCGGAAACCCGCCCATGCGGACATGGAGCCGCCCGAAGTGTTCATGTCTTTGGTGGTCCCGGCCTACAACGAGGAGGACCGGCTGGGCGGTATGCTCGAAGAAGCGGTGAACTATCTGGAGCGCATGTATGGTACTCTCGCTGCCTCCGCCACGGAATCCGCTTCTGCGAACGGCAGCACCAAACGCACGACGCGCAGCGCGACGCGACAACGGAAGCCTGCGGAGAACGGACACGCGATGAACGGACACGCGATGAATGGTCACGCGATGAATGGTCACGCGGCCAATGGCGCAGTCTCGGCATCGGCGGATAAAGGGTGGGAGATTATCATCGTGTCGGACGGATCTCAGGATAAGACGGAGGAGATGGCGTTTTCATTTGCCCGCGACCATCAGTTGTCGTTGCATCCTAAGGGATATGCCGGCCCCTGGACACCGGGGACCCAAGAAGGCGTGCACATCCCGCCGGGGACGATTCGCGTGGTGACCTTGGCGCAGAACCGCGGGAAGGGCGGTGCGGTGACGCACGGCATGAGGCACGTTCGCGGCCAGTATGTGGTGTTTGCTGATGCGGACGGGGCTAGTAACTTTGAGGATCTGGGGAAGTTGGTGACAGCCTGTCGGGCGATCGAGGACCCTGCGGGACGTGGGCTGGCGGTGGGATCGCGGGCGCATATGGTTGGAAGCGAAGCCGTTGTCAAGGTATGTTTTATTGGTCCCGTTGTGCCGTTGTCACCTTTCCATTAAAAAATTGTATCGCTGACAAGGTGATGTGTATGACAGCGCTCCAAAATCCGAAACTTCCTAATGCACTCATTCCACCTAATTCTATGGCTCATGACCCCGCCCAAGACCGCCACAGTGCAAGACACGCAGTGTGGATTCAAGCTCTTCACCCGATCATCACTCCCCTACATCATCCCGTACATGCATTCCGAGGGATGGATCTTCGACGTGGAGATGCTCATGCTGGCAGAATTCGCGCGCATTCCTGTCGCGGAAGTCCCCGTCGGGTGGCGCGAGGTGGGAGGGAGCAAGTTGAATGTGCTCCGCGATAGTATCGGCATGGCGTGGGGACTGGCGGTGCTGAGGGCTGCTTGGTCGTTGGGGATTTATCGGTTGAATTGATTATTAGTATTCTACAGAGTATAGGGGAATCCACTTTTTTTTTTTTTTTTTTCCTTGTCTTCTTCCAACTTTTCTTTGCTGTTTTAACCCAATCAACCAATAAACTACAGTTGTCCAGTGGCGAACAAAGTCCAGGTCTTCGAAACCAACGGGGTGAAGACCCACAGTGGGTTGGATTATCTGATGAATTTGCTCTTGACACGTCCGTCGACGTCTAGCCGTGATGTGTCTATCCTGGATAGGTCCGCTTGACGAGCCGAGGTTTGGTTCTAGGTTGTCAGGAACAGACCTGATTATTTATCATATTCATTATGAACAAGTAAACAGAGTGTCTAAACATCCATACTCACTCAGTAGGTGCGAGGAAGTACGGTGACAGGAACGGAGTCCCGCCGAAGAGATTGAATACTGAGTGGTTCGGTTCGGCTTGACGAGATCCATCGACTTGACACTAAGAATAGCCTAAAGAAAGGGATACCGATGCCGAGGCCGATGCCGATCCTGTTAGTGGTCTGATCTGTGGTACGGTTTTTTTTTTTTTTTTTTT